>JAPYYT010002321.1:0-31406 GCA_030522565.1 Ceratosolen corneri | reverse complement strand
TGCGAGAGCATCAATGAAAATTGGTCGGTGAGGATTGCGTCCGTCGGGCTCGCTTCTTGAGGGGGAAGAGGGCGGGGAATGTGGCGGGTGCGGCGGGGGAGAGAGAGAGAGAGAGAGAGGCTATTGTGAGCGCACGTTGACAAATTTCCCGTTACATTTGGGAAAAACATCGATTTACGGGATCGTGCTTGGGAAGGGGAGTGCAGATACATCTTACCTAGTTCATACAGAATTAATGGTTTGAGTTACAAGTTAAGCTAAATAAATTTCCCTTACACAAAGATTACAGAAGCGGCAATTGAATCATTGGCTCGAGGCACGGCGTAACATTTATTTTATTTTGCGATGAAAGTAATACCCCGACGATTATAATAATTGTTTCAAATATTAAGTGGATTAATGAGCGGCATAATAAGCGCTAAATCAATAATGCTCGGTGATTAATGGTGGCGTCAATAGCAATAAAATACAGGAGAACTAATCCCAAATGACTAATAGCCATTATCTATATTTGTAATAATTTGGTTTAATCTCTTTATAAATTACATCGATATTTATGGGCGATTAGCGTGAGCCGTTTGATTATTTTTAGCCGAGATTCCCACTGCAAAGTATCAACGACACACCAATAATAATATCGAGCAGCAAGGAAAGTGTTTATCGAGAATTAGGTATGCTTAATAAGTATTTGATTATTCTCTTTATTACAATCGTCTGCCATTAAATTAAACTCAATTATAATTATTAGAGACTTTTTCATTAAAGTGCGAGCAATTAATACTCTCATCTCATCATTATGTAAGCTATTAAGTTGGACACATTTATGGCGGACGTCGATCCCGAAGAAATTAACATTTTCAGTTTCAATTAAATACGAATTAAACTTATATGTTGTGATCGATATAATCACGAGCTCATCGCTTCCAAGCCATCCCCTTGGAATATAATGTTCTAAAGTAGTTTGAGATAATAGTCTCGCGCTCATGCATGGTAATGACGCAAATATTGGGATATAAATAAAGTTCTCCTTCATATCTCACCGCCTTTTTTCCCAATAAAAAGCAATCGGAACGAAATGAATTACACAGCAGTCGTCAAAATCCGCTTGCCGTCCACTTAAGAGTTGCAGGGGTAGCTTTTATACATACACCATAGTAATTTGTATCTCTTGAATTACCTTCAGCATATACGTAGCGCGCGCGTGCGTGCGTGCGTGTGAGAGATAGAGAGAGAGAGAGAGAGAGAGACTGAGAGAGTGAGAGAGAGAGCGAGAGACAAGCCATAAATATCCTAGGCGTAACAGTCAAGCGAAAAGCCATTAATACTGCAATGCACTCCACTAATCGCGAGCTCGCGCGCGGTCGCTTATGTATGCGGGGGAATATACACACGTAGACGCAGGTAGAGAGCGGAGCGTGTATGAGAGGGCCGGTCGCTAGCACCTGAAATAAAAATGAGAGTCGTTAAATGGCAAAGCCCCGCGTAGCCGAAGGAAGAAGAGTAATTGGCTCCGCGAGTGCGGCTACCCCCGTAACAAGGGGCTCGGAGATATAAATGCGTGATCGAGTGACTTGGGGTTGAAAAAATAGTAACCGAAAGTATGCGTAGAATGTAAAATTTCAAGGGATCGAAAGAGTATCGAAAGGCCCGGAACGAGAACAGACGCAGACACGGAGAGGGTGAGGGAGAGCGGCAGGGAGAGGGAGAGGGAGGGAGAGAGAGATAAAGGGATAAAGGGCTGCTCTTCATTTACCTTGGGTAGGCTTAGCGTAAAGTCTCTGGTGCGGTTGCAGGTGGCCGAGTAATAAGCGGTAATATTGGAAAATATTTCACATCAATCTGCGTGCACGCGGGTAATATTGATTTTGGCCCGGTTGCGCCGGCGCCCAATATGTCCACGATCGTATCTGTGTGGGCGCGTGGTGTGCGCGGGTGCGTGCGCACCACACACCCCGTATGCGCTCCCTCGCAGATTATGGCGGAATTCACGTATACGACTGTTGGACGTATTATGCGCGAGCCTGAAAAAATATTGGATTTTAATCTAATTTCCGTGGGCGCGGGGATTAATCGTGTCGATTCAAAGACACTTTGATTAAAATTTGCGGCTGCAAGCTGCGTTGCTGTCATTTACCAAATTCACGTGACACATTATAATCCCTTTAAAGGACAATTCGCCTCATAATAAAATGTTTCTCCAAATATATACATCTGCTGTTGCCTATCGAGGTACGAGGGCTGCGATACGTCGATATTAATGAGGAATGAGATATTTCCTATACGAGGTATAAATTTTTTTATAAGCATGGCTTTTTAATTATTTTCTACGTGTAAGAGGAGTAAGGTTAGATTTGAATTTGTCGTCAAATTCTTAACGATTAAAGGACTTTCTTTGACTAACGTAATATCGTGGTCGTTTGAAAGGACAGGCGAACGCGATGAAAGTGGAAAGAAAAAAAATTAATGGAAAACATATAAGATCTATCATAGAGAGAGAGAGGGAGAGAGGGGAAAATGATGACTTTAGAGTTCTAATGTTGAGTTAGCTCGAGCGTATTATTTATACGGCCATCGGGAAATGGGAAAAATAGCATTGAGGTTCGACACGAGCGAGAGGCTTGATTGAAGCATTGCCCAAGGTGAAAAGAAATTCAACCAACATACTATCTGGATTTAATTTACATTATCTGTACACGTAGTTATGAAAAATGTCCGACTTCATGTTTGCGAAATAATTAATCAAAGGAGCGAGGCGAAGGCAAAAAGCGAGGGGAAAAAGAAGGAAAGCCTGGCTGCTCGAGTATTGCATCGACGACAGTGAATAATCGGCCCCAAGAATATGTAAAAAAACCTGTCGCTGCTCGGGTAGACAGGACAATGGAAAAAGTTGCCACAATTTCGGATCATTGAGTGTCGTACTTTTCTGTCGGTACTTCTCCCTCCAAAGTGCAAAGTGCACTCGAGTATTATACGAATCATTTTTTATTCCCGCTCGGCTCCGCGATGCTCTCGCCTCAAATGAGAAACTATTGCTACTGGCCTCGATAATTGTTATCGGCCGACATTTTCATAATTCTCGCCACGTGAATTTCTCCCGGCAAATAAAGCATTAAGGGGTACGGGATAAGCGGGTAGAATTAGCGCAAATCAAAGAAATATTGGGAATTGCGTGTGTGTGTGTGGGGAAATAAGGCGAGAGGAATATCAATATGATAATATTGTGATAATTAATGAGTTTCGATGGATGCTTTGCGATAAAAGAGAGCCTCGTGGAGTCCGATGAGTTTACAATTTATATTGTCTTTTAATTGTCATGGATCTTTCGTGGTAATTGTTATTGAAGTCGGTGGTTCGTCGGTCGGGTGACGGAAGCTTTGGGGAACAATCGACGGACCATCGCTAAAGTGATAACAATTAAAGACGAGAGCAAAGAAGGGACAACGACATGGGAAATAAGCAAAGTAAAAAATGAATCACAAAAAGCACTCCATTAGCCTCGCTTACCCAACTTCCTTCATATCTCTCAATAATTTATTTATCTACGCGTATGACAAACGGAAGATAGATCGATCTTGGCGTCGTCGTTCGCTCTCAAGTGAGACTCGAAAATTCGAATAACGAGAGAGAGAGAGTGAGAGAGAGTGAGAAGCGGAGTCGCGCAGCGAGACTTGCCGAGTCTCCTTTACCAGCCTTCATAACCATTTGAATGGGCCAATCAATCACGACGACGAGCTCTTTCTTTTCCTTCTGGCAGCGCAGTGACGTCACCGCGCGGGCATCTACGACCCCCTGCTCATTCTCGACGTGACGACGGCGTGAGAGGACGTGGGGGGAGGAGGGAGGGGGGCCTGCCCAAACGCGAACGTGAAAAGGTGGGACGGGAGGGGGGGATAACGTGTTACTGTCAACTGGTTGCACTGGGACATTTTCACGCCACTTTTCACGGGGGAACGGGGCCTCGAGGTATTAATAATACGCTGCTGCTCTAATAAGATCACCAATTGGTTTTGAAAAACATTTGCATATATTCTATTGGCAGTATAATGTGGTTATTGGAGTTGTGGTGAGTTTGGTCACGAGGAGTTAACACTCTTTTAAAAACCATTATTACTTCATATGCATAATGGAGATTACGGGCTAATTCTTGGCTCTCTTTTACTTAATCCTTTTCTATATTATTAACGACTGACATTAATTCTATATGATTAATGACCTAATATTAATATTGGGAACGCGACTGAATTGGTTGATTTTTTTGAAAATACAAAATTTAGCGAGGCTGCGGTTTTTACAATATGCCCACTGGTATTTCATTGGTATTTTGTTAATAACAATTGGCATCCTTTACTATCTCGTACGAATAAATTATTCTTTTAGCAGCGACTGCCGAGCCTTATATATAATATTTTCCTTATAAGAAAAATATAGGACGAATTGAACTGCGCGTAATGAATTTTGTAGGCTTAAAATTTATAAGTAGATGGACGGCCTTCGTTATTCACTCAAGCAAATGAAAAAGTGCAATTATCGTTGAGCGTGGAGCATCGTGTAACAGCATGTTTTCAAAATCGATCGATGATTATATTCTGGCGGAAATGAAAGTCAATAAGGCGAGCCTCGCGCGAGAGAGCAAAAGGAAGGAGAAGTTTTAAATGAAAACGGCGATTAGCAATGTTGATTAATAACCCGCGCGTAATTACACACACACACATATCATTAAGGTAACTAGATTTCTGTCAGTGATATATCTAATAATAAGTGCACTTTGAAGAAATTGGAGCGGAGGACCATTGCAGCCTAATAGTGGCCAACGCACGAGTACAAACAAGCATTTAGCCCGTCGAATTACAAATGTCAGGGAGAATTCGGCGGGGCAAAAAGTATTTCAATTCGCCGAAAACGGCTGTCAAGCGGCCTTTCCGTCTGCTTTCTCAAATACAAAAGTGTGATTGGCACGAAACGCAATTTGCAGTGTTTTTATATAAAGCGCGGGTCAACATTTGAAAATATTGCTGCTCGCCGAGCGCACAAAGAATCCAAGCCGTCGCGGCGAAGTTTTAATTATCGTCAACGTCAGGTCTCAGTAGGCGATCAAAACGATTTCGCGCCACCATTGTCCCCAATAAATGACTTTCCCATTATTATTATTTTGCGAGCGCGCGTTAGTCGAGCCACTGTTGCGCATTGAGAAATGACGCGGTCCCCCCACCGCCGCCTCCACCACCACCGCCTCCACCATCGCCGCCACCGCCACTCGCAGCCAAAGTGCCCAACAACAATACGCCTCGGCTGCTAATTACGTATTCCAAGGACGCGGGACCGATCAGTCAATGTTTCCGCAGCAGCTCGCGGCGACAAAGGCTCTTATCGCGCTTCCTCAGCGAGGCCCCGGGGCTCGCTGGATCCCCAGCCGCGAGGACGCCCGAGGACGCCCGAGGAGGACGGAAGACGAGGCCGGCCGATGAAAAATTAAGCGACATCTCCTCGGCTAATTTCCGCAGGCCGAATAAGCCGAGGGATCGCCCGCGCATCAATTGTGCGCCGACCTAGCGGACAGGGATTTATATGCGCTGCCCTCTTATCTTGCGCTCCGATTTTCAACGTTAGCGCTTAGTATTAGAGGGTGAGCCGTGAGAGCGAGTGCGTGTGCGTGTGCGCGCCCGGGCAGTGGTTTGGGATCGCGTGGGACGCTTCAATTCCTCCGAAGAATGAGTGGCGGACGATAAAGTTGGCATCGCGACGAGGAGGAAGCTTCGGCTCGCTTTTTTCCCGCCGCCGTTTCTTTTCCTCGCGCTCTTCTTCCTTTTCCCTCTTTGTCCTCTTTTTTTGCTCGGGATCGCGCTCCTCGCTTCGCCAGCAGGGCTCTTCATTAATCTTAAACGAGTTCTCCCGCTCGCTCGGCGGCACGGGGAGGCTGCCGCCAGCACCTGATTTCATTAGCCAAAGAGTTTTTATTCCACGAAGTAAATGTCTTAATTGATGATACTTGAAAAACGAATGTCGCGGCAGTTGAGAAGATGATGCCGGGGACTTTATTGTAGCTACTGGGTTACGTCTTTGCACTTTTTACAGCTGTCTATTAACGGCTTTTAACGACCTGGCTACTCGTGAATTATTGTCAACCTAATGTATACTCAACCTGCCCATACATCTACCTGTTACCTATATTATCTCTATATATATAAGTGATGCTGCTGCTACGCTCTTTTATCCTAATTTCGAGTCAAGATTTAGCAAACGAGTGCAGCTTAAGCCAGTAAAATGTATGATATTATTGCATTACGAGACGTATGAGTGTATTTTTTTGTGTTTTTGAAAGTACAGAATTTGCAATACCTTCTCTAATTATATCTACAAATATACGATTGGACTTATTTGTGACATTTTCAATTTGAAAGAAGATAAGGTTTCCTTATCTTAATAATATAAATTTATTTCTATTTAACTAATAATATAGCCAATTCTTATCACTCGTTAGATTAATGTGAAGGGCAATTGAGTATTTGATATTATGTGGTTACTCTCCAACATTATGCATTCAAAATTAATGCTCTATGATCAGATGATACAATTATGCCTCAATGGTAGACGAAAGAACAAAATTACTCATATAGATTTACATGTATAACACGTAGTTTGTAGGATGAAATGTGTGGCTTTTAGAAAATTCTTGCTCGAAATCAATTGCCAAGTCTGATTAATTAGTTCTATTGAGTATTTAAAATATTGTATTCTTATCAGTTTATAGAATGCTGCTCCAGTTAATTTAACGTTGATAATTATTTTTGCTAACGTATATCCTCACATAAAAGTGGGCTAAACGACGAATGCGACTCAATATTATTCATCGATGATTTATCTATCGAGAGATCAGGAAAATAAAATTAAATAAATTAGGACCATTTGAATGGCCAGCAATAATATTTTTTCTGCGGATACCAAGTGACACGTCACCAGGCAAGCACGCCACATATAAATAGAGCCAAGTGAATGGCGAGGGATCAGAGATTGGAAAGTGTCGATTTTTTAATTTTTGAACTCGTTCCTTCCAGATGACGGCACTTGGACGCACATTTGGACTACGCCTTTTACCCCATGACACGCTATTATCATGCGTGACTATTGTCAAACGCAGGACGAGTGACGGAGGGAGGCTGTAGAGAGATCGCTAGAGAGAGAGAGAGAGAGAGAGAGAGAGAGAGAGCGAGAGACGGAGAGCTACAAGCCTGACTGCACTGTCCTTTGAGCAGCGGCCGATATAAGCATATTTGAACTCCCGCAGAGATACAGAGGGAGACGTAGGATGCGAACGTGGTAGAGAGGAGGCGAGAGTGTGGGCGAGGCGTAGGTGTTTGAATTTAATCAACTCGTTCATGCGCGTGCGCGTGCGATCACAAAGACCGATTAACATCAAATGCCATTATCGGGCTCGTCCTTGCGTCACCTTCCTCGGCGCTTTATTCTCGCGCATTGCAAAAACAATCGGCGCGCATCGCTCCTACGGACGCTTGCGCCGACGACGTCGTCATCGTCGTCGTCGTCATCCCTTCAAAGCCGACCTACGATCCTCCTCTGAAGCTGGGCGACGTCCGTCCGGATTAGATCAAAGTGCCGGGCGTCGCGAGGCGCACGAGGAACGTTAATTAGTGCCCCGCTATGAATGCGTTTGTCTGCCCACCCCCTCCTCCCAACTCCACCCAACTCCACCACCCAACTCCACCAACCCCACCCAACACACCCCTACCCACCCCCGCCCCTCAACAGCAAAATCCTCCCCCGATCCCTTTTTTTCCTTGGGACGTACAAAGTGGAGGCTCGCCTCGGAGTCGGATTTTCAGCTTTCGTGTGCCTTGTATGGGAAGCATAGAATCGCCAGTCGCTCGTCCAGGTATCTGCGAGCTTTTATATAGAAATGACGCTAGTAACGAATGCTCGTCGTGCAATTATTATAAAAATGCAATGCTCAGTCTTGGCTAAGACCGAAAAAATGAGCTCGCAAAGCCCGGTACTCTTACACTAGAAATGAATCTTCAATTCCAAATTCACGGACACGCGCGCACACCCACGCGGAGCTATATATATATGTTTATGGAGAGATAGAGAGAGAGATCGCATATGTAAACACATATATGTTATGCGCTACATATGCTCAAGGCGTATTCAATCCATTCTTATTCTGCGTCCCAAAGGAAATTTCCTACATTATCATAGTCTTCGAATGTCGAGAATTTCAATTACTTTGAGATTAAAATATAGTACCAATATATTTAAATACGTATGGATTTTTAAGAAATACATTTCACCGTAACATATTGTAATCGAGCAAACATCCGAGATAGAAATTGAATAATTCAAATTCTTCAATAATCTTGAGGCCAAATAATAATAAGAACCTATGACTTTGCGGATAAGAAATTTATCACCAAATTGGTATTTATGATGTTAAATATATTATTTATCCCTGGCAATATAATATCGATAATAATCTTCAAGACACCAGCTTAACATTCAAATTATATATAAGCGAATTGTATTCGGTTAACAAGCGAATTATCATTAATTAATAGCTGTTAGTGGGTCTTGAGCGAGAAAATTGAGAATAAATTCGTCCAACTAATTGTCCATCGCCTTAAACCGCTAATGCATTAATGTATCAAATATGAAAAGAGCCATCAATATTAAATATCGTCGAGCTGAGCAATTATTTATCCATGCGTCATTCAATTTCACGTGTACGTGAGATGTAAGGAGCCTTAATGCGGAATAATTTGCCGTTGTAAACTCGACTGAGAATTGCTAATACGTGAAAAATGACCCCGGGGCGATCGTGGCCGGGAGCTTATTCTTTCGAGAACAAGGAAATCATACTTTCTAATAAGAGGCGTGTGGGGCCACGGATATGAAAGCCCAATTTGAAAAATCCGGTGCACGATAAAGTAAAAGAGAGCGCGGACGAGACGCGCGGCCGCGCCGGGGATAAAACATCATCCGCCTCGGCTCGCGTCTTGAGCAATCTAGAATCTGTCAGGGCTTTGATCGATGCGCGTGGTCTGCCATTTTAATGTCTATCAGCCGAGCGACTAGACCTCGCCACGTGAAATACGAGTCAACCCCCAGGGCTTCCTCTCTCTCACTCTCTCTCTCTCTCACTCTCTCTATAGATATATACATGTATGACGGAGCGTCGCACAATCATCCCTGGAGGAATTCAAAATGCCCGTGTGAACGCAATGTTTAAAACCATATGCGTCCCTACTTGCCGTCGAGTTATAACGAGGCGAGTTAGCGCCAATCGCTACTCACGATGATTATTGCACGTGACACTTCGATCATCGCTCAATAATCTTTGGCTGCGCTGATAAAGCGACTGTCTCCGTGATATATAGAAACAGTGTGTTGCCTTATTTATAGATTGTAGATATTTTTCGTAGGCGATTTTTTTAAATTTATCTCTTGCTAGTATATGAATATTTAATATATCCAATTGACGAGCAGTTGGCGATTTATATCTTGAAAATGGGTTTTAATAACTGATAACGGATTTGCGATGCGAGAGGGAGAACATTTTTAAAGCCACGACTTTAGTGCCTCAGCAATGAACTTTAAGCTATTTGTTTAATGCTAATTTCCTCGTTTAATAAATACTATTGAGGCATTCTTTTCCAACTAATGAAACGCGCTATTTTCCTATTCGGATTCGGACGTTTATGCCTATGAAATAGAACGTTCTTTTCAGATTCTTAATACTAGGGGCACAATAATATAATTGCGAGAATAAACTATAAGCAAATGAAGCTTGCGAAATCGATAATTTATGTTAATTTTAATAAATATTTTACATTCATTCGGGATACTAAAAATCAATAGAAATTGAAGGAACGTTGCTATTGACTTTCTTATATTATTGTAGATCAACATTCTTTTTCTTCAATGAGAGCCAAATAACTATGAGAAACAACTCGCTTGGAGTTTATTTGTTAGTAAAGAGTAAATGATTCGGACAAATGAAATGCCGATATTTATGCGCTTATTTAAACGCTATTGGTCATTTGAACATTTTATGCAAAAAGTTTAATGCAAACATGAAAATGCTTCTAAGAATGGCATTCCGTTCTATCGATCAGGCTTTTGGAATCTATTAAGTTTAAGTTTCCGCATACATTTAGCGATCCGTCATTTATGTGTAACATAAGAAAATTCGCGTAACCCACCCTTTCTCTCTCCCATTTATCTCTCACATTCCTTGAACTAATCGCAAGCAATTTGCAAACATGGACTTGCAGTATTATCAAGAAATGTCTCGGCCTCATATACTATAGGATATTCACGGATGAGCAAATGATTTATTCAGCTTAAAAGGCGATATTTTACTTTTATATAAAATTCTTATTAAACTTCCTATCCTATCGACTTTGTCATTTACTCTTTTATTAAATTAGCTCCAAGTCACGCCATTAAACTTTGATTTTCAAAAAGTTTGGAAGAGCAATTTTATGAATATCGTTGAGCTTGCAGCTCAAAAATCGATCGAACATAATTTTAAAAGAACTCATTCCATACATCTACCAACGAGGCCAGATAATTCATACGAAATCGAGCAATTATTTAAAGAGTGCATTTAAATATTCAAGCACTCGGATATATATATAGGAGAGCGGTGGATAAATATTTTAACAATATAGAGGTTATTTTTGTTAATTTTTTGTCTCTGCCGAGTGAGCGTCTTAGTTGTTAAATGAGCGTTCAGCTGGAAACTCGCTAATCCACCCAACAAGTTTCCCATTAATTCGCAAATAAAAATACCGAGCGGACCCTCACTGCCATTATTTATCAGAGTCCGGACTCTCGAGCAGAATCGCCATCAAATAATAATCGTTAAGGACAGGCCGGCATTTCAATGCAAATGATAAGCCAATGAACGAATGAGCCTAGACCAAATCAATCAGCAGTGGCAAATCAAATATGTCACGATGATTAGAGCTCGCTGTCGCAGCCGTAAACAATTAAAATCTCAGGGCATCCGCAGCCTCGGGAATATCAGTTGGGACATTTAATTGAATAGAGTAGGACAAGGCAGTTGGCAATCTTTCACATAATATAGAGCCAATAAATCTCGTATTCGGGGCTTGCGTATCGGCAAAATTATCGGCTCGACCCTCGTGCACGAATAAAAATCAGCTGGCGAGGGAGGAGGAGGAGGAGGGGGGCGCCCAGACGTGGCAAAATAAAGGTGAAAGCCTTTCCGACGGAGGAGGCCAAAATATCTCGCGGCCGACACGATTATTCGATTTGAGCAATGTCCGGTGCTGCGCCGCCAACGGCCAAACCCCCCCACCTCCCAGCCCCCCCAAGGAAAATCGCTCCTCCTTCCGCACGAGAGCGGAGGAGAAAAAGGCGGCTCCTCGCCCCGTGATAATGGTAAAAATATTATGATAACCCGATTGGGCAATCTGCGGCCGGTCTATATCGAATCATCGTTATCGGATATGGGATTTGCCGGGGCAAAAAGACGGCCTCGCCGGACCGACGGAGCCTAATCCCAATGTGGATGGGGGCGTACGTGTGACCGGGGCGCAATCTAATGACAAACCCGGCTTCCGGGCTAACGGCTGCCGGCTGGCTTCGAATTTTTAATCGAATTTAGCTTGACGCGGAGGATAATGCGGGAAAGATAATCGGGGACGGACGGGGCCCCACCTCTCCTTACTGCCCAAGTCGGGATTTCGCCTCCTGGAACATTCCACTTGCCAAGCCATTGGGAGCCGAGCTCAAGGCCAACTGCAATAATAAGGTGGTTGCCGTGGTGGAGAGAATTTCTTTGGCACCTCCATGGCATTTCAATTCGGCTAAAAGAAGTCGCGAGTCGGCATGTTCAGCGGCCGATGGGGGAGACGTCGATCATTTCACGGCAATTAAACCGGCGCAGTGTCAGTTGGTCCTCACGGTTTTACGCACAAGATTATCCCGGTGGAAGGTAGCTATGCCAACGTGCGCCCACAGCTTCCTCGCCGCGTCGAATAATCGCTAGGATCCTCATTGGCTCTCGCGGCTACTCTAGCCGAGCAACGCAAGCCAACGATAATAATGCGAATGAGGTGAGAGCCTCGCATCTCTAAAGACATTAGCGGCCACAATGAGCAGAGATTGGCCAAAAAAATTCACCTCTATCCACTCCAAAGCGGGGAGGAGAGGGCCGGCTGGCGGGAAAAGAATGCAAATTAAAGATCAACATGGCGTCGCATAAGCAAACCCATTGGAATTGAGTAGGGGCGGTAGAAGGTCCGGCGTTTGAATGTTCGCCACGTGCGAATCGCCCGAATATTATTAAATGCAACAGACACTGCATTATCGTGGGAGCTACATTTCATTAGCTAAAGTGCCTCGCCGCCTCTTTGCGCGGCCGCTCGTAAAGGCGAGGAAAAAGCGACGAAGAAGCGACGAAGAAGCGAGGAAGAAGCGAGGAAGAAGCGAAGAAGAAGCGAGGCGAGAGCCAAGTTCGTCCTGTTATTGGGCGATCGATGAAAGAGGAGGCGAGGAGGGCAGGATAATAAACGCGAATGAGATGTCAGCGTCGGAGGGCCTCGGTCCTTTCACAAATGATAATTATTCAACTCGACGGAGCGAAGCCCGCGCTCATCCACATGGAATCCCTAACGGCATAAGAAAACATCTCCTTTGAGTTTTCTCTGAACTGCGGCTTTCGAGAAGCGGGCCGACCTCGGCGTAGGTATGGCGCGAGCAGCGTTCAGCGCGCCGAAGCAAAATAATTTCATCGAGAACTATAGAGAGAGTAGAGTCGGCGGCGGACGGGGCCACCAAGCCCCTAGGTTATTCGGGGGGATGGGGGGTGGTGGAAGGGGGGTGGAAGGGTGGTTGGGGTGTGGGGGGTGGGGTGTGCGCCCGGGGCCCTCCTTTGACTTGGCCTAATGCGCAAAGAGGCATAAGCGGCCTGGGAGGCTGCGGCGGCGGGAGGATAAATCCGCGTGAGAGTGCCGAGAGGATGCCGCGTTCGCGTTTACAGGAGCGGCTTCGGGGACTCGAGGGTGCACGTGCGCCACAAGTACGCGGATGAGTCGGTGGGATTCGTCGGTGGAGAGACTCCACCGCAGCCACCGCCGCCGAGTAGCAGCGACTTACTTTGTCTTAACTCTTTGGGCGCGAGGGCCGCTCCTGGCGACAGGCAAATAATTCCAGCCCCACTCGGACGCTTCTTTGTTTAAGTGCTGAGGAGCAGCTAACGAGGCGTCCATTTTTTCCAACTTGGAGCCTCGAGGAGCCAGCGTGAGCCTAGGAAAATCGTAAATGGCCGAGGCTAAGGGGAGGACAGTCGAGGCGGTGGTCGAGGTGGAGGTCGAGGCGGAGGTCGAGGTGGAGGTCGAGGAGGGGGGCGAGGTTGGGGGCGAGTATGCAAGAAGGGAACCTCACTTCCGGATCTGCTGGACATCGCGAGAGTTTCTTGTCGTCCTACCTGCAAAGGCAGCGACGTCATTACTCGAAGGCGAGGTAGGGTTAAGCTTTTGCTCGACAGCGAACGCATACACGGACGGCCCCAGCTGCTTTATCTCGCACTCGTAGCCTCGCTCCGGTAATATACCATTATCATGGCAAATTAAATTCAAACGCCGACAGACTAAATTATTCTGGAACTTATCTTTGTCCCGCGAGCATATTATCCGTATGCGACAATTTCCGAGCGCCCTGTACAATGCCAAAGTAGCGAGTATAAAATTAGAAGAATGGTCTTGAGAGGATTTGAAAGGATTGCTCCGCTATTGCTGCCTCTCCACCTCCCTCCCCCTCCCCCCTCACCCGCCCGTCTTTCTACTCTCCCTCGGCACTCTCGCGCAGCCTCTCTTCGCGCTCAATCCACTCTTGGAACTTGGAATATATATCTGTCCGCGCGCGTATAACATCGGAGCTCCGAGTGGGAGGAGGCGAGTTTAAGAACGAGAGAGAGAGAGACGAATGGGACGGGGCTGGGGTGGGAAGGCGCTGGATGAGAAAAGCGGAGGAGGCGCTTCCGGTGCTTCATCTTGCAAATGGAGCCAAGGCTGCGGGGGCTCGCGTATATGTGTCGAGGATTTCTAGGACAAAGCTGTAAAAATGGCCGTGTGAGGCTCTTCTACCGATTGATTCGTGCGACTCTCGGACTGTGAAATATTAAGCTCACCTCGCGCCCCCGAATACGTCCCAATGTAATGCCACTCTTTTTCCACTCTTTATCCCACTCTTTATCCCATTGACGCTCGATGTGTTGCTTTATATCACCCACCTTGGGGTGCATTGATATTATCGCGCTCCCGCCCCCTCTCGCTACCTCGAATTATTTTAAAAGGGCATTTGCCGCTTAAGAGAATGAAGCTCGCTCGCGTCGATAGATCACAGGCGTTTACGAGGCGCCCGAAAAGTTGAAGCGACTTTGGCATTGGTTTATTGCGAGGCAAGAGGAGGGAGTCGCATGGTGGTGGGCCGATGCAAGGTCATCCAGCATATATGGAGGGGGAAATAAGAAGGGCAGTAGGATGCAGTTGGAGGCCGATAAGAAGGAGGATAAGAAGGGAGGAATGAGAAAGTCGTAGTAGGGGATATTGTCGGATGTACGGTAAGGGTACTCTCTGCGTCACCAAGTTCTCGTTTGTTAAATCGTCGGCGGATTCGCAGAATAATAGCCGAGCTCTCGCTTAGTTTCGCCGAGCGGCGCTTGTTGTAATTGAACGTCGCCCATAATAAATTAGTCGGCGGGAGGAGGTGGCGGCGGAAAAAGGCCGAGTAGCCGGTACTTGTAAGGAATTTCTTATTCGCGTGCGCGGGCGGCCAATGCGCCCGCCCGCCTCTTAAAAAGCACTACAAGGCCATTCGCTAAGGCTACGTGTCGGCGAGCAAGAACGTAGACAAATAGCGTGGAGCTTTGCCGATAATCCTCGAAGAACAATGAGACGGGGATAGATCAAGAAACGGCGAAAAAGAAGGATATCGCGACTAATGACCAGTTTAGACACGTAAAAGCTAATGACATGGCACTCGAGGAGCGGCTAATGGATCCTCCCCTCCAGCCGGAGCTCCCGCTCCTCGGCCGCCCAAGTTATTTGTTACATTATACGCGAAAACTCTCTTTTCCCATCTCCTGCCCCCCTCCCCCAATCCTCTCTCTCTCTCTCTCTCTCTCTGCGGTGCGCGCCAGTGGATTAATTATCGAGGGGCTAATGACGCATCGTTACATCGGCGCATATGTAGCGGCGTGGCGGCGCAAGACAGCAATTTACGGGAGCATATCCGGGAAGCTCGCGAGCGCGAGTTGGTACGTCGAAAGGGAATTTATGGCGGGGCGAAGGGCGAGGTGGAGGCGGCGGCGGGGGTATGGAGGAGGAGGAGGAGGAGGTTGCCGGAGATTAATAACGACACTCCGTCATGCGGCTGCGATCGCCCGCACACGGATTTTGCGAACGGGGCTGGGACGGGGGATTCGCCTCGTGTTGTGCGAGTGTGTGCGTCGTTATTATGCGCGTGTTCTTTATGTGCATCATTCGGCGTGGTGTACTTGTGACGTGTTTCAATGGCTTTTGTTTGATTTTGTTGTTGCTTACTTTGTAATTATCGCGAGCTTCGTTTAACGCTAGGCGCACTTTATTTAATTTACAATGGTTTGCCATACATGTCACCGACGGACTTGGTCCATTCAATTACATTCGGCGCATTCCTGCGCATAAATCGTTATTAAAGTAATTAGAGCACGTGCCCCGGAAGTTTAATAATCAATGCGCCAACTTTTGTCCCGTACTTTTATAATTATGTCGTAATAATGGTTATTGTGCCAACGAAATGCCAAACTTTCTGGGACTCGAACGATGAATCGAAAGGCTTTAACCACACGTTATCAATGGTTTGTCTTTAATTTTCTTCGCCAGCCTTTCAGATACGTCTATAAATTACCGTTTATAATTAATTCCTTGCCCTAATGCTCATTGTTTATAGCAGCATCGCGTTCTAATACCACGCGTATATGGAATATTATTCCGTAAGCAAATCACATTCGTAAGTCGAAGGTATAACTTTATATATCCCACCCTGTGAAAGTTACTTATGCTAAATAAATCATCTCCGTGTCCTCTCTAGCTCCCGTCCCTCGCGTTCTCTCTCCCTCTCTCTCTCCCTCTCTCTCTCCTTCTGGATCTTCGCATTCGAGGCAAGTGGATTTGCCGCGCGACAGAGGATTACCGGAGATAAAATTGACAAAAGACGATTGTCTATTAAGAGGAGAAGATATTTGTAATGCTTTGTTGCTCTCTCCCAAGTATATAGAGAAATTTATGTGCAAATGCCATTACGGGATCAGCGATTCGAGGCTTTTCGTGTTTAATTATCTCGGGCGATGTGTGTATTATTGCTTCGGCTTATATTACGTCGTGCCACGGGATTCCTTGGTAATGTATAGGTGTAAGGATTTATTAGCACTTATCATTAATGGCTCTTGCTCACTGTCCACTATCGATCAGAATAACTGCTTTCCTACTTGGGATTGGTAAATTGCATTATTTTTGTCGACAAAGCCTTGCATTTTCCCATTCGAGAACTCGCGAGTGATATTTTACAATTTCTCGTGTCAGCGAGTCGATACCTCTTTATTTAGAGAAAAAGTGCGATATAAAATAAAATGACGAGGAATTGCCGTTGCCGTGAATTAATAAACTTTCGCGATATTGAGAATCTGACTTGGAATATAATACTTTTCCATCTAATTTTTATTAATCAATTGAATTATGGGATCACGTAAAGTATTAGCCAGAGCTGATATTCAAGGGATTTATAAAGTTGACAAGAAGCCTTTTAAACTGATATGAATTTTCTAATGACATTTGATTCATTCGGCCAATTGTAATTTGCCTGATTTTAAAAGTACACGGAAAATATTTCAAAACGACATCAATTCTTCAACTTAATAACATTAATATCTATACAATATTAATAAAACTTTTCACTTTCAAATTTATCGACTCGTATATATATATATGTACTTTGATGTTGTATTATCAATTAAAAAAGAGAAAAAAAACAATCGACAGCACTCACATCTAACGAACTGACATTATTCTTTCTAAATTTTTAAAATAATAAAGCATTGCCGCAACATTATTCAATGTGAATTGAAAAAGAGTCCATATCTTTTTCGAAGTAAATTCGCTCAAATATTGCACATGACTTGCACACATAAAGTCTGTCAATCATTTCGTTATTACGAATAACAAAAAATAAACCCCGAGACAAGAGAATGGGAAAAAACAAAAAAAAGAGAAATAAGTTGTTGAAAAACAATGGACAATATAAGTGCCACACATTCATCTGTCATTCGACTCATTAGTACATGCGCCGGATAATTGATATTTCTCGTACGAAGCGTAGCTCCGAATGTGTCCACAATCTCCGACACCGATAATAGACTTGTGCAAAAATTTTAATATTTGCATAGTTATTAATTATATAATTATTATAACGCAATTAATAATATTAAGGATAATTTCATTCGATCGACCGTAATGTTTGCACCAAGTCGATAAGAAACAAAGTAATTCTATTAATATCGATGCTTTCAAAGTACGTTTAATATGTATAAGTACAGGTATTGTTAATCATTAATCAAGAAAAAGTGATAATGACAGGTGTTTTATCAGATTCCATTGGAATTTGTAGTAATAATAATGGGAGCTGATTTTTCGGACTCGCGCTCGTTCAAGATCATAAAGTTTTAAAGTGGCAAGCAATTTTAATTGGCTAACTAATGTAAGGACCACTAGCCAAGAAAGAGTAAATATATTAAATCATGAGAATTTACGGCCCGATTATTATACAACTGGCACGAAATGCGATAAAAGTTATTGCTAAATAGGAGCCGTAAGCTGCATTCAAAACTAGTTGTTAAAAAGTTTTGTACGGCACTTCCTAATGTACTTGACCATTTAATCGTGCAATTATTATTCTTATACAGCAGTAAAACATAATTCTATCGATTTCCAAATAATAATAATAATAACATCCTTATTTGGTTTTAAATGCTCGATGTAGAGCTGCGCGTGTAAATTAATGACAAAAATCGTTAATTATCATTGACTAAAGACGTGGATTGTTAAATGAACTGTTGTTTACATTGCACAAATCAAGTAATAAATCGCTCGTTTTTGCTTGTGAAAATTCATTTGCACAAGCACACCTCCATGAACTGCATTGATTGGCGTTAAGCGAGCGACAATATTCTTAACAATCAAGATGTAAAATGGAGAAAGTAAGCCCAAGCGAAAGGCCGATAAGGTCAGCAACGAGGGCCGAGACAAGCCACGACAATTATTATAACACTTGTGAGCCTTTCAATTGCAGAGGGCGGCATTTTTTCTCCATTATTATAACGTCGAATAATTTGATTTCCATGGCTATTAGAGGGCCGGCTACTAGACACGGGCACCTCGCTAAATTCTAATGCGGCCCGAGTGAAGATAAATTGGGAGCATCGAGCCATCCTCAACTCGGCACTTGGACCCAACGGCGATAAAGGGAGAATGGTCGGGCCGTCTCGGAGGCTCGATCGATCATCGAATAAAAGTGCGATTTGCCAGTCGACGGCATTCCGCTTTACATTCCGCTTACAAGCAGCACCTCCTCGCTTACAATGCAAGCGGCCCATAGTGCACAGTGAGCAGAAAGCCGGCGTTACGTAAGCGAGCGAGTGGCCTTGGTGAAGCGGGGGCTCGCCTCTGCGGCGGCGGAGAGGGGATGTGGCGCGTAACACCGGGGGGGGGGCGTGGGGGGGGGGGGGGCGGGCCCGGGGGGGGGGGGGGGGGGGGGGGGGCGGGGACCCGGGGGGGGGGGGAAAAGGGGGGGGGGGGGGGGGTGCGCAGCGCCGCGAAATGGCCGCAGATGGACGTCGGGTGCAGGCCGCGGCGGTGGTTTTATTAATTTATTCGAGCACGGGAGTGGCAATTAAGTTGGGGGGTAGGCGGTGGCAGGGGCAGGGTAGGCGCCGCGGGCGCGTGCGCCCCCCCGCGCACCTCGGCCCTACGAGTCCGGAGGCGGCCGGTGACGAGGATTACAAGGCCCGAGCCTCGGGCGCCTTTCGATTAAGCTTGCTCGATAAATTCCCCGATACCTCGACAATGTGCTCTCGTTACGTGTCTTTTGTTAAGCATTTCCCGCTGGCGGGGGCCTCGCGCTTTCAACCCGGGGATACGCCGTGAAAATGGATTTCCCGCGTACAACATATCGCCGCTAGATAATGTCACTCGCAATGGAAAGGCTTATTAATAGAAAAAGATACGCGCTCGTTACATTCATCATATCCAAAGTCCGCCTTCTTTCATTACGTTTGTCATTCCAAATGACTCTCTCTCTCTCTCTCTCTCAATCAGGCTCATTCTCTCACGAGGCCACGGTGGCCCTTCCACGACAGACGTCCCATTGGCCAACGTTGGTTTGGCGAAAATTCGCATCACTCGCGGCGATTACAAAGCCTGTCATTATTACGTTGGAAAAGTCATTGGACAATGAATCATTCGTTGATTAGAGGCACCAATGTATATGGCCTTGGATGAAAAGCGATATTATATTTTCCCTTGCTTCCACCGACGAATTAATTGGCAAGTCAAGCCCCGCAACAACAATGACAACAACTCACAATGTTTTAATATATATTTGTTCGAGGGATCAAATTATTTTTCATTCCGGGTAACGGGGGGGGGGGGGGCTCCTGCCTCATGTGAGAATAGAGAGGCATTGAAGCGACAATACGTATGATTGGGCTCTTACGATCAGCTTTAGTCCCGCAATTAGAGCTTTAATTTCCTCGGAGTGAGTAAATAAATAAATCTTAAGATTAAAACGACCGGGCTATCAACCTCGAGCGTAGGTGCAAATTAAACTGGCAATGAGTGCGTATGACCTCAGACACACCGCAATCTCGCAAAAAACAGTCAGCGTCCGTCTCGCCGTCCCAGCTCGTAAAAAGTTAATCCTCGAAACTTCTCGGGCTTTAATTTCCATGCACGCGATTTCTTTTCTTGTTCACCGGCACCTTGACCCCCTCGACGCCCCGACCGGCCCCACTCGCCGCCGCCACACACAGCACCACTCGAGATTTGCTCCCTAATCCCCGGAATTCTCCGTATAAATCGAGGACTTTGCACTATGGGACGTTCCAAGGACTTATCCCCGTAGCGGCGGGGGCGGCGGCGGCGCCGGCATTCTAATCAGAGGCGGGGGCGGGGGTGGGGTGCTGAGGCTATCTAATCATGGTGGCGGCCTCCGTGTCGTCGATGCCCCGAGACTGCGAATCAAATTAACGGCGGCCGTTAACAAGCGCGCCCGGGCGCGCGATACAGGGGCTCGCGCATAATCATTTAACAGGCAGACCAAGTCGGCAATCCACGTCCCCGACTCCCCCGCAGTGAGATAAGTGTGATGCCGCCTGTCCGAACGACGCCGACGGGGGCCAAAGGGTTGTGACGCAATCAACGTTAAAACGTAACGCCGACGGTTACGGGGATTAGTTTATCTACGGGCAGAGTAAAGTCGAGAGGATAACGGCGACGAGCTACGTCGCGTTTTCGAGTAATTAAGCGTTGAATTGGCAGGGGGGAAGGAGGCTGAGGGCACGAGGGTCGAGTGAGAGAGAGGCGAAGTATCGGCCGTTTTCACTAGGAATCGCCTGTCGCGATCTACGATCCGCCGTCGCGCCTTTTGTTTATAGGGCTCGTCGGGATCGTCGATTCGTCCTGCGTAATAGTCGCTCGGGGTGGGTTGTTTGGCCAGGGTGGTGGTTTGGCGGCGGTGGGGTTGGGGGGAGGTGGAGTTTGGCGGGAGAGGAGGCGGGTAATGACGAGTTGCGAAATTGCTTGCGTGCAAAGCTTTTTCGTGATACCGAGCTGTAAGCTCGACCCGCGCCTCTTTTTCGAATTTACGTGCTCGGCAGGCCAAACTCTTGCCGTCATTTCATTTGTAGTAAAATCTTTTGACGCGCTCGACCGGAATTGCGCGGGTGGGGGTAGGGTAGGGCGCGTGAGAGAGTGCCAAGGCCATTTCCCGGCCGAGGCGAGATACGTCGAAGGTGGGGGCTCGTCGGCTGTGCCCAGCTGGGCACATTATCGAGCCTTGGAATTTTCGGGTGTTTGGCGGCGGCGGGTGGGGACGGGGGGTGGTGGCGGCGGCGAATAGTGCGTATTGGTGGTGGCGTAAAGTGCGTATTGGTGGCGGCGAATGCAGGTGGTCGGCGCGGGGAAAATGGAGCGGGAAATTGCGGGGCCTTGGGAGCGGCGCGCGAGGCCTCGTCGCGCTAAATGCCTTGTCCGGCGGGTGGTGGGGGGGTGGCGGGGCTTCGGGCGAAAAGTGGGAAATAAAAGCGGGAGGCGATAATCCCTTGGCGGTGTCCGTCATCGGTGGTGCGTGATAGGTCCTCGACTCGCCGCCGAAGCGCCCGCTGCGATAAATAATCGAGGCGGGCAATCGCTTTTGTATTCATATTAAGGGCCGGGGCGAAGGTGGGGGGAAAGTGGAGCGCGGTCGCTTTGGAGCCTGAATATTTTCCTTCTATTCGGGATTAATGGGTCGGACGTATTTTATAGGGAGAGCCGAACCTCCGCGCCATTTAGGGAGAGGGAGGGAAAAGTGAACTGACCGCCGTCCGAGTGATATATACGCCTTGTCGGCGGAAGTTTAAAAGTAAAACAAGGCGCCGGCCCTTGGGGGTTGCCGACCACTCCAGCCACCGCGCACTATCGTCACTTCCTCTCTTTTCCGTCCGGTCGACACCCTGTCAGCGTACGTGTGCGCTCTGCTTTTTTCGACGCTCCCCATCCCCACTCCCACGGCCCCACGTATCTTATTTGGCTTTCGGCTTTATTCATTTGTCTTCTGCATATCTCTAAGTCGAGAATATACAGTGCGTGTTATTGGTTTTTTTCGTGGATTGATGGGGGGGGGGGGACCACGGAGGCAGCGGCGGCGGCGACTGCGTCGGCGGTGGCGGCAGCGGCGACTGCGTCGGCGGGCGGGTGGGTGGGGGGGCGGCGATAGGGAGAGGGAATATTGATACGAAGTTTTGCGCGCATCCGTGAATTCGAATCAACTAGATCTGCGCGTCACATATTTTCGGAAGATTACAGTTTTGTTATTCTATTGGATTACGATATGTTGGCTGTAACGTATATTGGCTCAGCCGAGCTCACCATTGACCGAGCGAAAATCATTTTTCTGCCTTTGCAATATTTGATTATGCACTTATGTTAAATTAAACAACTGCCACTCTGTAAGGATAATAAATACATTGGCCGCTCAAAACGGTAATATTTGAATTTCACGTAATTCGAGAAATATTACCGGATTTTATCCTCTACATTCAAATCTATCTTTCTTATTAAGAATTCCATACAATAATCATTGATATTGACAACTTGTTTCATCTAATGATTTTAATAGAAAAATATTACACCACTGTAAATAATACTGTATTATTATTGATCCAATGTAATGCATAATAATTATAACGTGAATCTGAACGAATAAAAAATTACCCATACAAGCTACAAATGACATCGTATAATTACGTACACGTTTCGATCGTTCAACGTACCATAAATTGATCACGGATAGTATATTTTCACGTTACGCCTGTACATACGCAAATATATATATATACATATATATGTGTGTATATATACACACAACATATTATAAATAAATAATATTAAAATGTACCTTCCATGATCAATTTTATTTTCCAATCTGCCACTAAACCGCCACACCCTATTGCACGCACGCACAGCATGTATTTACAGTAACACACATCGCTGCATTTATTAAGTAAGCCAAACTAGTCATACGTTATTCGTACATTGAGATTAAATTGTCTAGAAATTTACGTCTCGCAAATAAAAGCGTAGTTTCAAGTATGAAAAATATAAATATAATAAGCAATCAACTGATGACTCGTTATTCTATTGAAATTTTATCTTTCATCAATATCATAAATAATTTCAAAGCTATATCTCGGCAATAATATTGCCAACACGAGGTACTCGCTAACTAATTAGAGCCATGGAATTTCACTTTTAGGCAAATATTTGAAAATAACCCCTTTTTAAGCGATTGTAAGGAAGCAGTTCAGGATACTCGGTTCGGTATTTGCCAACGTCATTGTTGCTAAAACTTCGATAAAGCATTGAGCAACGAAAGAGAGAAAAGAGAAGAAAATACTCTGCTGCATTGACTAAGGATTTGTAAAAATGAAAAAAGAGAGAAAATCGTCATAATGTGAATGCCAATCGTGAGATGCTAATAAATAACAATGACTTTGGCGAATAAAGAAGCAGGCGGTGCATAGTTGCTTCGGAAATAAATCAACTTTCACTCCAATAAAGCTCCATTGTCTCCGGCGCAGCGAATCCTCCTCATTTTCCCGAAGCCATTCCTATTCCTCGTATCTTTTAACCTAATGCATCAATCCTTATTTTTCGCAAGCTTCATTTCCCCTTATCTCGCCTCTTTGGCGCTTTGTGCGCGCATCCGCGTACAGTTTTATTCTCACGCTGCAGCCAATTCCATCTCCGCCTCCCGGGGGAAATTTAAAATCTCGAATGTGACGGGAAGGCGCGCAGCCGCGGAGTGAGCGCCACCGCGAATCGCATAAAAGTCGGTCGGTCGGCCATTACGGGCAGAGGAGGAGGATCGTGGAGGTTGCCGAGGCCAGGCCGATGCATTTCCCTCGGTTTCACCTAAAACATTGCCTCTCCTGCTTGGGGCGAGTAAGAGAAGGTGGGGTGGAGATGGGGGGAAGGTGGCTCGTGTTGCGCTACTAATCATATCGCGCCGTGTATCGTGTGCGCTTATTTTTGCGGAAATGGCTGCGCACGCACTCCAATACCTTGTATGTCGCTGGAATGCCCGGGACGACATGCGTGATCAAGTATTTATTTAGCTGCTCGATGCCATTTATTTTTTCATTGCCATTTACTTATTGTTCTCTTTAGCGTGTCCATTATGTTGCTGGAACGGCTATTGTGCTGTCTTATTATTTTCGTAACTTGGGGTACGAAAATGCGCAATTCAATGCCAGGCATATTACGTTTTGGCATTGGACAGCATTGGATGGCCGTTGGTAAATAATTCAGTGTCCCATCCAATATTTACCTCCGCCTCATTTATTTATCCGTTTTTATATTTGGCTTGGTGTATCACCCACCCGCGTGGGCTACAATGATTTCTCGTCTCGTTTGCGCGGCAAGTGCGCGTCAAATGGATATATCATTTGTGCTCATTTATTTGCATTTATTAAAGCAACCAACTCACTTTCCACGCCGGCATTTCATTACAAGTCACTTTTATACCACTCAGCCAATTAAGAAGTAAACTTTAGCTATAGACTTGGCCAACAGTGCACGGGTCATTTAAAAGTCATTATTATGCGCATGTGTTGATCGATGTGTTTATTTAGGTAGGTCACTCGGAACATTGCCTCAATGTTCCCCGAAGCAAGCCAATCAATAGTTCAGCTTTGTGGGAACGAGAACAGCATCCCCGACGATACTTGGCCATTATTAAACTTAAGGGGTGGACAATAATTTTTGCTTCACCTTGAATTTCTTCGCGTTTGTAATTCAACGCTTGGACTAACTAAACGTAACTCCCCGTGCTTTAACCAATTCCAGCATTTAGCGTATCGTTTGTTTCACGAAGCTTTGGAGAAATTTAGTGGCTCAGGGGCCTTTAAATTCGCTCTTGCCTCCCAATGTAATTAATAATACATTATTTACCAATATTGGCTCCGATTCTCGTTCCAGCTCGAGTGAGCATTAACGATGATTAATCGGGGGAGCCGTGACACAGAGAGAGAGAGCGATTGAGAGTTTGAGTCCGAAGGGGGAAAGGGGCGGGGTGGAGACCTGGACCATCGCGTCACCTCGGCGGCAATTGGCAAGTAAATAAAGCAAAAGAAAAAGACGGGAATAGGCCAAAAATGGTCTGTCCAGCTGATAATTGTCGTGTTGGCGCACAGACGCCCTTGGTAATTTCGAGCGGCGTCGAGGCCGAAGCATCCGACCGCAAATCACTCAAGTATTTTCACAGGCTGCATTTGATTAAAAGCCTCGCACGAACAATCCAAATCCGTTTAAGGCGACTCGTGGCAATCGCTCCTCCAGGATGCGCGGGCGCGCGCATCCTCCTCGGCCGATGTAATAACGCTGTACTACCCGGCGCACATTATTCCCGTCCATAAAAGACGCGCCCGAAGCCATTCGCCCTCCTCTCCCTCGCTTCCCTACTCCTATCCCTCTGTCTCTCCCAAGCCATCGGCGAATAAAATTGATAAGGTTAGATCCGCGTGCGTGGCCGTCCGGGGGCTCGGTGGTGGTAGTGGCCGCGGCTCCGTGGGAGGGGCGCGAGACGTGCCAGCGACAATAATCTCGCTGTAAACATCTTCTAACGACGTATTTACTCGCTCCAGCGGCTCGATTCTCCGTCGCGCTCCTTTCAATTTTCCGAGTCAGACGTACCGCTCGGGCGGGGCGCGCGCGCCGCGGTGTTTTTTTTTCCCGGGGGGGGGGGGGGGGGGGGGGGGGGGGGGGGGGGGGGGGGTGGGGGGGGGGGGGGGGGGGGGGGGGAGGGGCGACGCGCCGGAGGCTCTTTTAAATTGGCGACTTTTCGGTCAACAATCGACTCTTCCGGAGCAGCCTCTTTCTCACTCCCTCCCCTTTTTCCGCCCCTCGCCCAGCCAGTCTCCTTTGGCGCCCACGCTTCGTCGTTCTAACTCTCTCTCTCTCTCTCTCACTCTCACTCACGGAGTCTCATTCGCACTCTCTCGCTCACTCCTTGCGAGCCTCGTTCTCGCTCGCTCGCTCCGGCTCGACAACCCCATCAGGAGCGGGACACCCTACGGCTACGCTATAATGGCCAGGAGCTGGTGCGGGGCGCGACTCGCTTTGGTTCCCTGTACATCGAGAATTTGAAAAGAAACCACCCTCGAATGTATATACACCTTCCGGATAGATATTTGGCGTGCATCTTCAAAGGAAAACTTGAGTCAAGATACACTGGAGCGTCGAATATCCCGAACTCCACCCCCTTATTCGCCTTTGCTTTTGCTGCTGCTACTCCGACTATTTCTGATGCTGCTGCTGTTGCTGCTGCTGCTGCTGCTGCTGTTGGTGGTGGTGGTGGTGGTAGTAGTGGTGGTGGTGGTGGTGGTGGTGGTGGTGGTGGTGGTGCTGTTACCACTGCTGCTTTTTCTCCTTCTCGTTTATCGGGAAGTCGTCGGGTAAGTGAGGATCACAAGCTTCTTTTTAACGAAAGAGAGAAATATCGAGTAGGTTAGTGAGAGAGAGAGAGAGAGAGAGCGAGGGAGGAGGTGACGTGGGGTGAGTTGGAGCGAAAGAGGGAAGTCGCGTTACTGTTATAGAGGTCCCTCGTTTTCGCTTCGGCATGCACTTTCCAGCTAGTCTGCGCGAAAAAGGGAAAGCTTTCGCCGAAAACCGTGCGAGAAGTTTCTTTTTTTCGATTTTCCCGCACACTTTGACGGGCTAACAGTTTGTCGCTTCTTTTCTTTTCTTTTTCGGTTTACGGACTTTATTACTTTCTCCTCGAATTCAGCTGAGTGTTGTCCGGGTTTGTAGAAATTTTTAAAGAAAGGAAATAAAGTTCGAAAGCTCCCTCGCGATATAAATAACTCCATATACTAATAAGACTTTCGAATGCTTTATTATCATCGGTGAAATTTATTTTATTTCTCGAACATTTTTAAATTCTAAAATCCCGTCGCTTTAAATAGATTCAACTTTGACCAAAGTTTTAGAGGCCAAATGCCGCTTAATGTGCCGAGAAACTCAATGGCCCAGTAAATTTGCCTTAAATTTTCTATTAAAAATGCGCGCATTATACCTGCAATGGCAATTTTTACATTACAATATCACCTCACGACAAATGCCGAGTTATACATTGACATTATAACGCTATAACCAAATGAAAGCGTCGATTCATTTTTCTTTTTTCCTCGACAAGTAATGCCCCCCCCCCCACTTACATAATTAATTCGCTAATTCTAGCGCAAGGAAAAACTACGGGAAAACGATCATCGACCAATACTCTTTCTTATACCTCCACTTTCCACAGTTCCGCCGATCATAAAGCATTCGACGACAGCCCTCGCCCACCCCCTCCCCACCCACCCACCGCCAGTCTCTATAATTTGCTTTTTTCCTTTCTTTCTATCGATAATACCTCTCGCTCAGCCTGCAACAGCAGTGCTGCTCTTCCAACACGACTCTCTCGACAATCTGAAAATTATATTTATATGCGCAGGATAGCAGTGACGGCACATTAGAGCATAAATCGGCTTGCAAAATGCCGTGAGAAAAGTGAGCCAGCGATCATCGAAGCGACCCCTTAAATGTCCGATCGCTCGATCAATAATCGGTCCTCGCACGATAAGCGGACATCTTTATAATAAGAAGCTTTTGAGCTGCGGTTGGCGCGCTCAGCAAAATCAAGGCGCAACTACTCCTTTGGCCAGCGACTTTTAATAATCGATCCCCGACCAGACCGGGCCGATAAAAACGCGGCCAAAAGCAGTGGCGGGGCCCGGGTGCGGGAGCGGGGGCGGTGGCGGCGGTTGGTTCGGGGAGAGGGAAGTGGGTGGGAGGGGGTGCGGGTGGCTGGTGCGGGAGGTGAATAAAGAAGTCGCCGGGAGCTGGCGGCAATCTCCTGAGGTTCGGGCGCACGTCTCACGGTCCGAGCGCGAGCATTAGCATGTTAATGGTCGGGGGGGGGGGCGCAATCGCCTATGCGGTCGGGGCCCGTAATTGAATGCGGCGTTAAATAAATAAACGATGTCAACGCACGGGCATAAGGCCCGCGCTTCGATTAAGGTAGCCGGCCTCCGTCGCCTCCGTCGCCTCCGCCTCCGCCGCCGCCAACGCCGCCGCCGCCATCGCAGCCACCGCCGTCACCGCCACCGCCGCCACCGCCTTTTCCGGCAAAGGCGCTGCCGCTAATTTGCGGTCGGAGCCCGTGTTGGGGCTACTGTGCTGAGGGCTTCCGCCGACTTATAATTCATCGCCCCGCGACGCCACCACCCCTCGCCGCCCCCACGTCACCGCGTCCTACCCGGGAATCCGGGAGTACCTTTATGTGCCTTTATTCATCAAGCCGAGAGAGAGTCCACCGCTTAATCTCGAATACGTAAGGAACTTGCCGCGGTGGCAGGAAAAGAGTCTGCGTGTACGTGCGCGTGTGTTTGTGCGGTAGAGAGAGAGTGAGTAACGTCAGGGTGTGGGGGCTGAGGGCACCGGGTTTCGCGGTAATGCGCTCGTTTTTTGAAGAAACTAACGTGCCTCCTTGGGATTTATTAGCGATCTTGTTGTACTTTTTCTTCCCCCTTTTCCTTTTTTGTTTAAAGGAACGAATGTCCTCGAGGCGAGCGTATGTACATTGTGACGAGTGCAAGCTTTTGCATAATTGCTTCGTCGCTCGGATGCTAAGTTTCTTGCACACAAGTGTGAAAAGGATCGCGTCAATTTAAGTGGACCACAGCAAATATCAAATCTACTTGTAACTGCTAGCCTAACGATATAATCGATACACCACTAACAATAATAATAATAATAATAATCGATTGGCAAAGATTTTTAAATGTCCATTTACTCATTATTGCTCTCATGATTACTAAGAGGTTGCTAATTGAAGGATTTTCTTAAGTTGAACATTCGAGAATTACGGATTCGTTGTACAATGTTCTTTCGTGTATTTAAACTCCTTTGACAATTCGGATATTTCATATAAATATTTGTCGGAAAATGATTTTAGCTTAGTAAAATGTAAATGATCTCTTGTCCTATCTAGGCCTATTAAATTTCATATTGGTGATTTGATGTTCATGCAACATACCAAATACTAGTCAAACACTGTGTTTGTTGGTTCATGCATGTACATTGGCCTATGTTTTATGATGCTGTCATTAAAGTAATTATAAATATTCTCTCTGCATTTAGTTTGAGAGATAAAAATAGAACTTATTGGGCAGCCATACAATGAGAGTGCAAACTTTTATAACTCAAAGCTTTTACAATTATTTATATCAAGAGTATTCAACTATAATAGTTTATATTACTTTTTACGTTTCGTAATATCGAGAGAAACGGCGCTTTTTATGTGCCTGTATTTTTTAAAACCTTTTGCTTACGATGCAAATGATTCCATAAAGGAATTATATTGTTTTAATGCTAACAATGTGTTTGGATAATTCGAGCCTTGATAATAAAAGTACAAGTAATTAATTAATTGATTGATTAATGTTGAATTGTAAAATGTAATGTATTTATAAGTAGTAGAAGGGAAAATTTAATTACAACGTTAAAAAATGTTGAAAAGTACTGGAATACGCTCACCAAACAAACAACTTTATAATGTTTTATTTTTTAATTAGCTTCTTTATATACCTTTAATTGACGTTTCTGTTTGCTACAATTTGCTTTAGTGTATATCAATATGTTGTATAATGGTGCCCGACACCCTTTAAATAAAGTACCACCGAAATGAATAATACGGTGTGCAATAATTGTGTAATAAATTTGAAATTTCTTGAAATTTCTGTTAGCTGACATTGTCTGCGATAATTTGTAATTGTAAGAAAATAACGATAGAAATTTTAAGAACCGTCTTCATTCGTGTACCTCCATGCAAACAGTATATTTTCAAAGTCCATTATAAGACTTTTATATTTTTCGTGCATTTATTAAAAATGTTTGTCTTTATTTCCTTAATTGATTGGCATTTTGGAGCGAGCTATTCTGAAAATAAATATTTCATTGAAATTTTGTAACAACTGGCATTGTAAAAGATGCGCCTTGGTATTAATATTTGTAGGATGATTGACAGTACAGCGAGAATGAAATATCTTAGGGTATTAATTTAATAGAAATTACTATAATGACATCGTAAAGTGACGATAATTGAGACGGCACTTATCGAATGTTTTTAGACTCATTATTCATAATTTATTATGTAAAATTACCGATCCTGCTATCGTGTACATGTTTATGATGCAGCACTTTCATAAAGCATCACTTTTCATTCGAGTATGTAAGATAATTGTTCCAAAGAAGACAAACAAAATTTATATACTGTGTCATGAATGTTCTATTAACGTTAAGACTGTATATTCACGTATGAAAAAAGTGCGTCCGCATATATTATCTGATATAATGAAAAGGATATGCCACGAGAGCTCCTTCAAATTATCTTTATAAATATATATTTTGCCATAGGGACGATAAACATTATGTATATTTTATATTTCAATTTGAGATGAATTGCGCGCAGAGCGCTTTGCATTAACAACTAACTTCTTTTTACCAACACTCTTACCTAATGTAACGAATATATATTTAAAAAAATCTTTTTTAATTTACTTTTTACGTGTTATTAGGAAAACGGTGAGGCAATAGCGAATTGAATCTAGAAAATTTCACATTCCACCTCTTCTTTGCATGTTAATTCTTTAATTCGGAGACACTAATAAAACAGTTTCATACTTTAATGACTTTATAAATTCGTTCCTACAATGTAAAAATAGAGTGAAACGAAAATTGATGACACGTAAACGTTTTAATTGCTTTTATGAAAAAAAGTTGATATTCATCGGAGCTGGCCGCGCACAAAGCCTCGCGCGCGAACTCACGCACACGCCCGCGCGCGCATACAAAGCTTATACCGAAGCTTATTTGGTATTTCAATTTAGCTCCAAAGAATAATTCAATTTTCGTCGCTGTGTCCCTTAGGACCAACCAGTAGTCAAGACAAAGATAATTAATTTTTTTGGACTGCCACGCGGTCATGATTTATGAACGAATGAATAAATTAGCACCTCGAAATACCTGGTAGTTTATCGTATTAAAAGAAATGCAACGAGGCATAAATAAGAGAGCGACCGAACAAACAAACAAAGACCGAAGTAACAGGAACGCGTCTTAGCGCGGACAGCCCTTTTTCTATTATAAAGATCGGCGCGTAACGCGAACGTGAGTCTTTGAAATATTTGACGGGCGATAAATCGAATTTATCCTCCGCGCAAAAATTGCCTCCGACCTTGACGAGGGCAAGAAAGGCAAGACGGAAAGAGCTGACCCACAGGCAAAAGTGCGAAACTTGCGTGACATGCGCTCGCGCTTAGCTCCCCGCAGCCTTTCTCGCGCCTTTTTTGGCCGCTCTGCCTTTTCCCCCCCTCCACCCCCCACCCCCACCCCCACCCCCCCAACGCCATTGGTCCCTCCTCAGGGCCGTGCGGTGTGCGAAGTGTATACCGAGAAGTCGGCGCGATAAACTCGCGCGAATTACGAGCAACTTCGCGGTCACCTCGATACGTTGCGAAAATTTGCAACTCT
>JAPYYT010002320.1:0-21014 GCA_030522565.1 Ceratosolen corneri | reverse complement strand
AATTTAAAATATATAATAAATTTAAAATATATAATAAATTTAAAATATATAATAAATTTAAAATATATAATAAATATTAATTTTTAATATATATTTAATCATAGTTGAATATAGGGAATTTTTAAATAAATTTTATGTAAATGATAAAATGTTGGATAAAGAGATAAAAATTATGTATTAATATAAAATATGTTAATTAAGTGTTATCAATGGACCTGGAATTTGAAAATATTTGTTCAATAATTGCGTAATCTGCTTATTATCCTCTACATAAATAACATTGATTGTAATACAATCAATTTTAAGTATTCATTATAATTTATATTGTCTTATAAGTATTTTATTACACTATTATTCATAATACTGAAATGAATATAAATTTCTTATCTAATTTTTAAATGTTTTAAAGGGTTTTAACGATATAGGAATTTCATTAAAAGATTATATTTATATTAATCAAATAACTTGTGTTTAGAAAAATATTTAACTTAATTTTATTGGTGAATTATTAAACGTTTTAAAAGATAGTCGGAAGCGATATTCAAGCGCAGTCTCTCCACAAACGATACAAGAAATCGAAAATTCATTTTGCTACGACTCAACGAATATTTAAAAATAATATATAATAATTATAAGAAAATAATTCTAGACTTTAAACAGCAATAACTACTGGCTCCATCTTACGGTAAAATTGTATAATGGAGGTCGAACTAGTCACACTCACACAATAAATCGTCAATCTTTTTCAATGCTCCCGACGTAAAACCCATAACCTTACTTATTAAACAAGATAAGCCACGTGTTTTACCTTGATGTGGCAAAAACCTTCGAACCGACGAGCTTTCCCCTTCCTTCTTTCGCCGCGTCCCGCCGTCACTCGCCTGAAATCATAATATTAAAAAAGTGTAGAGAGAGAGAGAGAGAGAAAAAAAAAAGGAATACGCGTGCAATTTTATAAAAATACATATAGATTTTTAGTAATTAAATTGAATTAAAATTGCTTAATAAATAAATTGTGAACAAGAATAAACATCTTATAGTTAACGCATACATTGTTTAAATACAAATTCTCGATAAATGAATGTATTTTTCATAATTCGCACACCTTTATTATATAACCCTTGAGTACAACTGACTCGAATTTACTGATGTTATCGAAGATGGGAGCATCGGGAACCGGAACACGAGCTTTATCCGAATATAAGGCCTTAATGGAATCAAATTTCTCACTCAAAACATCGGTACTGTCACTAGAAGTGCTATCTTCTTCTTCAGCCATTTTGGCACTAAAAATTTAAAAAATTTAAAATTCTCGAATTGTCCAGCACCATGGAATATAAAATTTATAGAAAGACTGTTCCACCCAAAGTACGTAGAGTCATTCTACTTTTTAAATTCGATTGAAGACTTAGAGATGTTGTACCACTGGCCGATTAAAATAAAATATTACAAACAAAAATATTTTTTTCAATTCATTACGACTTGTTGTGACCTACTTTTAATATTCGCAATTAAAAATACTTCTAAATTTTTAATGTACTTAACATTTTTTTAAATTTTATGAAATAAATAATCTTTTTTTTCAATATGACTAAAAGATCACATTTTCGTTTAAAAGTAAAAATTTGACTCGATTTATAATTTATTTATTAATCTCTAAAAATGTTACAATTCAAAATTTATCTTTTTCATTATATACAATAATTTAATTTATATGTTCAATAATTCTTTTGTAATTTTCATTCTATGCAACTTAATAAGCTCGTCCTCACTTATTTTTTGAAACATTAACTAAACTGTACATGCAAACAATACTAAATGTAATATAAATTTCATAAAATAGATCGCTTAATTTTTTTAAAGCGATTTTGTTCATAATTAGTAAGTGTAGATATTGTACTTGAAATTTCATATTTTACGAATCAAATCAGACAAATTTTATTATCTATAAATTTTTTAAGATATACAATCACGAATGAGCGGGACATTAAGAAAATAGCTAATTTTTTAAATAAAAATACAAATTAGAAATTTTTTACAAAAAATTCACCACTTGTACAATATTTTTCTAACTAATAAAAAATCATGTGAAAGAACACTTCTATCAATGTAAACTTATCAACTAATTTAAATATAAAATACATGAGCAGTAAATTTATTATATTTCATTAAACTTTTAACGCAAATGTACATATCCGTTTAAATGTTTTGAAATAATTGATGCAAATATTTTAAAACTATGTTTACAAGTCTATTAAGTACCACGGTGACAAAGATAAAAGGTACAAAATAATACGATTCCACAATTAATGACATTTAAGACAAAATAGATAAATAAATTATGATAATCAAGAGGACATTAAACTTTTTATGGATGTTTTGCTAGAAAACTTTCTTTCTCCGCTCAACGCTACAAGTCCGATTACGTAAAAGAACTAGCAGTTAGTACCTCGCAGTTACTAACAACCAACTTGCATTTACGATACAAATTTTTATGCTTGCGTGTGCGTGCAACCGAGCACACGGGTACCTACATAGAAATACTTTACACAGAAGAGAATGCAAGAGAGCGGCTTATATTCAAGTGAAACAAGCTGCGGTAGAAAGAAAGTTTTCACTCGATCACGCACTTCGTCTTATTTTCACTTTCATGTAAATTTTCAAAGACTGTCTAACCTGCTCTATTGCAATACTAACCGTACTAATTAATAATTATCGATGTCATGTTCCTTCAAATTATTGCAGTGCTCTGGCTGCTCTTAAGTTGGAAGGGGGTGGAAAACGGCACTGGCTCAGAGGTGGTTTTGGATGTTAAAAGGCGCGCGGGTGGCTAAAACAGCCCCGCCGCAGGCTACGGGTCCCGATGCCGGTCCCCATATCGCAGACGCTTACACTGACCTCGACCCTCGTGCCCAAAGAGGAGTCAAACATGCCCTTCATAGACGATGAATTGCTCTGGTGTCCTGATAATGATGGCAAAATGGTTGATCTCACTCAGTGCCTTCAGGTTAGTGAGTTCCACTAACTGTTATTTCATTAACAAATCACATTTCGTCAAATTATTTTCTACTGTCTTTCTTTTCTTTCGTTTTACGTGGGCTTAATATTAAGAATTTATAAATTAATTGTCAAGCTTTTAAAAGCAAATTAATATCAGTAAATAAACTTGAAATGATAAAAGTATGGTCATTTCAATACTTTTTTTTTTTTTTTTTTTGTTTACATGGAATTTTATGTAAAACAGGATTATTTATAAACGTTTATGTTTGTTCGTATTTTTTTACTCCTATTATTAAGAGCTTATCAGCTTTTAAATAATTGTATAAACTTCTGAAAAATATAAGAGTATATGAATGCTTAAATTTCTTTTAAACGTTTATACACTCTAAATATGTAAAATTATTTTTGATACAATTAAAATATTCCAATTTTTTTTTTTTTTTTTTTTTTTTTTTTTTTTGAACGAATAGAATTTGTCTTATTTCATAATAATGATTTTGATATAATCATATTAATAATTAATCTGATTCTAATACGAAATACATATAAAACTATATTTGTATTAAAAATAAGAAATTTAATAAATCTGATTCTATAATAATAAACAAATATGTAATGCAATTCAAACTCAGTATATATTATGATTATTATACTTTTAAAATAAATCAATCTTTTCACATTCATAAAATATAATCTAATATCTTAATCTATAAGCCAAGTAGATCATTTTATCGCTACATAGAATATAGAGACAAGTATTTTTAATGCAAAAAATTTTCCTTCTATAAATTTTAAAATATCAAAAAGTCTCTAGAAATGTAAATGTACTGATGATGATTTATTATTTTTTTGTTTAATATAAAAATGTTATTATTAGCTAATAAATACATTTGCAATATTTAGATTATTCAAGCAAAAGATGTTTTGAATAAAAGTCAATTGACTATTGTATAATCTCATACTATTAAATTACAACCAAAGTTTATAACTTAATATATTTAAGTATAACTTGAAATGAAGACATTTACAATGTTATTAATTTAATGTGCTACAATTATACAAATCTGGAACAAATTTGAGGAACTATGATGCATAAGATTTTAGAATATATTTCGTCCAATACAAAAGTGTAGATATAAATAAGTGCAATAAATATATGCAATTGTATATATTTTTAGGAAAGCAGTACTGGACAGTCCGTGGAATTTTCAACGATAGAGTTGAATGCGTTGGTTGGTGCTCCCGGGGCACCAAATATTCCAAACGAAAATTCTGAATCTTTGCCCACCGTCAATACTATGAGCAGCATAAATGCCGTAAACGGTACTCATAGCAATAACGGCGCCGAAGAACCATTTGATACTCTCGATACTTTTTTAAGAGAACTTCAAGCGGACTTGGTTGAAGCCAGTCAACCAACTTCCACGACTGCATCGTCAATTAATTGTTGTAAGCGGCAGAGGTACAATATCGCTGCAGCGAATCCTCTACTCGCAGGTATAAACTTTTAAGCACATTATTAACTGTTCAATCTAAATTCACTAAATCCCGTGTCTCTATCGAGTGCCTGCAGTACCAATCGTTAATACTATAATATATTTAATTTTCATACTTAATAAATATTAATTTATTGTTTAATATTATCTTGAAGAGCAGTGTTTTCAAAGCAAATAATTTAAGAATTTTTATATTTATGTTCTGTTCAAATTTTACTGACGAGGACACAATTTGTTTTAATAATATAAACATTCTTGATGACGTTTAACTCGATTTTAAAGTTCTGCAATACGATTTTATCATTAATAAATGAAATGTAATTACTTTTATAAATAACTACTTAAATATGATGCAAAAACATATGCTTCTGCAATATTAGCTTTACATTGAAATTTACTTATTACTAAACTATTAAATGAGCGATTATTTAAATACAGCAGATGATTTTAATATTATAATATTGAAGTTGCCGTGATTATATTGGAAAATAATTGGCTTAATTTATCATATCAATTAAGAATTATGTGGATAATAGACGTCAATCAAAATTGTCACTAGCATTTAAACAACAGTTCATCAATCTCGTCGAATTCATCAATAAAAAAATATTGTAGAATTTATAAATAAGATTAGGCAATAATTTAATGCAATATTTGTTCTGAAACTATAAACAATTAGATATATTTTATTGGGGCAAATGCATTATTCGGCAATACGGTTTAATTTTAATAATTGTGTTATCAAACACAGTAACGATGTTTGAATGATTATATATTTTTATCGGATAAACTTATAAAGTAAAGATTATTTCTTTTTTATGTATAGAAAAATTGGCAACTCCTTCGACGCAGACATCCTCAACGTTAATTCCTTATGCATCGAGAGCAGATATTAAAACGGAGAATATACAGCCAGAACCAAGTAAAGGTATGATTTTAAAAAATTTACAAGCAAATCAACATTGTTGTATAATATTTTTATAAAGCTGAGTTCTTTCTATTTTTTCGTTTCCGTTAATAATGCAGATTGTACTCACTGTCGATAAAATAAATGTCTACATTATTTATAGTCGATAATAAAGAACTCTTTCCGCCCGATATAAGAAATAGAAGGAAAATAGAAGAAAATAATTCGAAAGCAGTTTACATAAGAAACGTAAGATGGCGCAATATTTATACATTATTTATAGCAAATGATATTTAAGCGCAACATGAAAATGGAAACCGGCCAAGGCCTACGTTCATCTATAGTTAATGACGATAAATATCCACATGACAGTAATGTGACTGTCATTGATTAGCTCTTCGTTCCTTGTTTTAAAAAAAGTTCTTTGACTTACTGGCTCATTTATACAATCCATGGCAATCTCGTAAGTGACTTGTAACTTTATTATAAGCAAAATACTTTCAAAGTATTCTTCATTTTTTTCCTTTACTTACAACACATGTAGTAACATAGTGAAGGACCTTTTTTAGGTCAGTAGCTTATTTTTTTTAATCTTGGTCACGCAGTTCACAATAAGACGAACAATGACCATCGGTATGAGAAATTGCTCAATTTGCAAACCTTGCCATTTTCTGCAGGAAATACCAGTGTCTCGCTTTTCTATGCGAAGCATAGTTTTTTTATTAAGCAAACATTTATGCGTATTTGAGAATGTTAAATATATTAATTACTATTGATCTGTACTTCTATTCGTATAAAATATCTTTGAACTTATTTCATATGATGCATTTATAACTTTACAAATAAAAATCAGTTTGAAAATCTGATATAAAAGGGAAATAAATTAAAATTATTTATCGACTTGTATAGTAATTGAAATCCATTTTATTTATAAGATTCAATATTATTATAGATATAGGCATAAACAATTAGATGATTAAATTTAGTACTGTTGCTAGTATATTTTACAGAAATTTATAGATCTTTTGTTACTTTATGACATTTAATTAATAAAGAACTTAAAATATTATATAAGATTGTATTCAAATTTTATAATCTAAACGCAGCGCTAATTGTAAATCGTTTACTAATGTAATATTTCTTAGGTTTTAGAAAATCTCATTTTGAGAGAAAAAGTATATAATGATTAATTAACATGATGTTAAATACAAATATTTTTTAAATATTTACAATGTGTATTAATGAATTTTATATAAATAAAAAAAATTATATTCAATTATTAGCTTATTAATCTGAAATTTTTTTTATAATAAAACACTTTTTTTAATAAAGGCCGTAAAATGTAAAAAAATATATATGGTTTTTATCTTATGTTCATTATATTTAAACATTGGAATATAAAATTTTGAAATACACGTTATTAGAAAAAAATAAATAAAAAGAAAATAATATGAATAAAATGGAGCATAAGACTTATTAAAGCATAAGCTGATCTTCAAATATATTTTCTATTTAATCTTTGTATAGTTTGCATACATTATAAAATCTATTGTGATTCAAACTAAATAAATTTTATGTTGTACTTCTAGGAGACCAGTTATTTGTTATTATCATTAATATATACACAAGGAAGGTCTTCCTAAATATCACTTTAAGTGATAGTGTATACCAATTTTACAATAATTTATTTTTATACAACTATCGATGCCATATACGATTAATTTTATATTCAAGTTACTATAGTATTTTTAATCATATAATTTGTTTGCTGAATAATCTAAATTTTAAATAAATGCAACGTCAATTTCTTAATCAAATAAAAATAAATAAAGTAACGTGGTACAATACTTAAAATATTAAACAGAAAATTGCAATACGTTGAAGCTCATGTTTTTAGTTAATATTTACATATTTGTTCTTAATTTGATCTCCTTAATCCTCTTCGAGGTCATAAATTTCTTTTATTTCTAAAAATAGATTTAGCACGGTATTTGACACTAATAAACTCTCGAATGACAAATATAAGACAGTGGCAATCAATTAACTTTTGAAAGTCTTCTAGATTTATTTATAAAAATGTTTTTAACTTTATTATTGTGTTTATAGAAATTTCTAGTTCATTATACATTATTGTAAAATATAGATCTAAATATATTATGATGTATGTAAATTATGCCATTTACATAATATACTTTTACAGTTTTCTATTAAAGAAACACAAAGATATAATCTGAAACTTCGAGGCTATTACCAAATTTTTTATTTACTTTTTTCGTTGTTTATTATTGACTCTTCTAAATTAAAAAATAATTTTTTTTTCCTTAATTAATCAAAAATCTCCTTAATTAATAAAAAAATTTTGTAAGCTTTGCCTAGATCGTAATCTATATTTTTTTTGTGTTATACTTAATTTCGTCTCTATTTACAATTTGGATATTTAAGAATAAGTATATTAAAGGATTCTATTCGTTATCGTAGTTGTTAATTCTCCAGTATAATTAAATTTATTAAAAAATATATGAATATAATTTAATACGGATATAGGTATAAGACAATTCAATATGTAATAAATAAATTACTGTCAGTGTACATTTCTGTCATGATTATAAAAGTGTAATAATATTATTGTGTACACAAAAGTTTTTATTATAATTTTATTATTACTATCTTTATTTATTTATTTATTATTATCTTCTACAAATTTAAAATTCCTTTTATGCGAACATAATTTTTATAAAAAACCACATTTTATTTTATGTATTTGATTGAATATTCACATTTGTATTAATTTGTCATTCTTATTATACATACCAAGTAATAATATGGAATTGAAATCAAATAAAATTTATTGAATTAAATAAATTTTATTATTTTTGCACGATTTTTCATATGAATTATAATTTGTTTAAAAATAATATTCAATATAATTTCATTTAAATATATTAATTTTCTATTATCATTTATTATGGATAAAGTCTTTTAAATTTTTTTATTCATTGATAATCATTACTCTAATGAAAAATTATTAGAATGTATTTGAAAAGGACAAATATTAAAAATTATTATATTCTTGTTTAATATTAATTTAAGCTAATAATGACAGATATTTAACATTGAAAAGCAGCAATTTCTTAAAATACTTTAGCGCGTTTAAAAGAATCATAATAAAGATATATTTATCAATAGCAAAATATTTATTTGTAATTTATATTTAATCTATTTATTATATTTATAATTATTTACTATTATTTATATTTATTATATATAACAATTAATATAATGTATTGAGATTCATAAATAATGATAATTCAATATAATTACCAGACTTCATTTTTTCTTTAAAAAGGTATTATATTAGGTATTATATTATTGATTTGTGTTAGTAATAAATTCTTTATGTTTATAATGATTTTCAATAAAAAAAGAAGTTTTGTTCATAAACATTTGCAATAATTTTCATATAAAAATAATTTGATTATTCTTAAGAAGTTACATATTCATTATGTATAAATTTTAAATTATCTTCTTTTTCATTTGAAAATAAAATTATTTTGATACTAAAATGTTGTTGTTTATTATTCTGGTAAGAATTTCTTTGAAAAGAATGTCTTTGAAATAGAATATAATATAAAGAGAGAGAGAGAGAGTAATAGAGATATCAAACAGAATGCAGGTGCACAGTTTTCAACATAAATTAGTTTATTCAATAAATTAAAGAAATTTTATTATAAACTGATCTTGCATAATACATTAGAAAAGTGACCAAAAGGCTAATCTTTATGTATTAATTATTATCATTGTAGCAGAAATAATCTTTAATAATCTTATAGTACAGCATGAGAAGATATGGCCACTTAGTCACTGTACATATCTTATGTAGGATTAAATGTTTGTAGGAAAGAGATAGTATTAACGACTCAGTGCATAGTAATACAGCGACTGATCTATTTACAACTTCTTGTGGTATATTAATGTTTATTTTTGGAAGTAAAAAATATTGTAGTTGTTAGTATTGAATGGTTGTCGTTAGTATATAGAGAAAAGTTCTTATATGTCAAAAGCAGTTTTTAGTAGACTTATTGATAAGTTCAATTTGTCGATCTTTGACGAAATTGTTAATATTTTATTAATTACATCTCTTTCTGTTTGTTCCTTATGATTTTAATCTATTTTACGTACGCACGGCATTGTATATAGATAATTCTTTTTCGTATAATTGTTAGTTAAAAATAAAATCTTTTGTATACAATTTTATTTATATAAATTCAATAAATATTGATTTTCGAATTTAATATTTTTCTTTTCCAAAAATCTATTGCATTTCAATTTTTAATCTTAATATAATCGTAGCGTTATTATATGCTCTAATTATTTAACTATATAAATTCTTTACACTTATATTTGTTTTCCTTTCCTTATTTATTCAATCGCATACAAATATGTGATATATATTTATAAAAGCTATTGATATATATATTCGATCTTTTTCATTAATATAATATTCAGATACATTCTGAAAAAATGCTTTTATGTTTAAACGTTTTATTAATAATTGTTTCTAAATTTATTATGACGATCCCACTATTATATTTAACTTATTAAACTTTCGTTAGTATGAAAATTAAAAAAAATTAGCCTTTCCTTCTTTTTTTTTTTGGTACGAATTATAAAACTAAAATTGTCAAAAAGTTATGTAATTTAGAAACAAAAAGTAGAACTTCAATGAATAATTTCATTAATGAGTGTGGTAGGTTACTAAAGTATAAAAAATATCCTGCAAAATTCATAACTTCACATTTCGCATTTAACTTTTTGCATGCGCATCTTAACAGAAATGCAAATATTAAGAAATTTAATCTGTCGTAATCAAAGACCTTAGATCGTCTTTTGCTCATTAGTCAATATCTTTTCAATTCCATTTATATAATGATGATTTTCTTTCAATAATGGTACAATTGTCCTTTGACAGCATACTATTCTTAAAATATGCATAAATCTCTATACACTAAAGTAATACTAATCTATTGAACTTATAACAAAAATTTCTCATTAATGTTTAATTATACTTTTTGTATAGAAATCGATAGCTATAAATATATCTTTGTATAATTAACATTTATTGTTAAATATAAGAATGATAAAGTTTAAAAATATATATATATATATATATTCATAAAAAATATGACGATGCTACTTAATTTTCTATTGTCTAAATATTTTTGATTTTTATATTACTTTACGATCAAAAATTGAATTGAATAAAAATATTACATTTGTAATAGATCCAAATACCTATGTTAAATTACTTTTTATATTTTTGTATTAAAATTACGTTCACGCGTTTTACTGGGATTTATTTGAAAAAATTTGTTTCTTTGAATTTTGAAATTTTGAATTATATTAATCAAATCCTGATAAAATTTATATTATTATTGATTTTAAATTAATCCGTTTATTTAAAACTGTTAGTATCGGACACGAATATTTAGAAGATGAATTTTCATATCATTATTGATATTTAAAATGAATTGTCCAGTATTTGAAATACGCAGAGATAATGCTCAGGTATACTTCCTTTAGAGAATATAGAATTGATTGGACTTGCACCACTTTAGACGTGCAATATTAAGTATAAGAGTTTATAGCCGAAAAATAGCAAGATGCTATGTTTCATCTATATTTCTATATCAATCAGCTTCTGTAACTCATTACGTTGTTGTTATGGGTAATGTACTAATTCGCTTCTATATATTGATGAAAATATTGTGATTTAGTACTGCCTTTCACTTATCTCAAATATCTGCAATTAATTTAATTCAATTAAACATGCTTACAAATTGTTCATTTCATAATAATTATACTTACCAGAAAAACTATCAGAATGACAGTCAGAATAAACAAAACTATGCTATTAATAATAATATTTGGTTAGTATTACTGTATGGATATTTTTTTTTATCGATACATAAGAAGATTATATCAGTTATCTACAAATCATATAAGGCAATAAAAAAAGGAGGATATTAGTTCTTACTCGGAGTTTAATTTTATTTCTGTAGGATTTATATTAAATCCTAATTTTTCATGCATAGTACTAAGCTGTGTAGAAGATTTGGTAATAATCTTTTTTTTTTTTTTAATAATTTACGAATACAAGTTGTACTTTATCTTATTTATTTCTTATCCCCCTACTCTAGTTAAAAAAAGTGATTAAAATGTAGCTACATAAATGAAAAAAGATACGGAATCATTATTTCGAAATAATCTTCGATTAATAGTTTTTTTTTAAAATAATATCTATTAATAAATCTAATTTTCTATATTAAATTTAAAGATAAAAATTAAATTCAAATTATTTAAATAAAATTATTGCATAATTAAAATCTATTTTGACAACGTATTTTATATTACATGTAACCACAACAGCAACAAAAATTAAACTAAAATGGATTTAATTAACACGCGGACAAAATTTAAAAGAATAATTTTTAGTTTGGTTTTGCATATGAATTATTCATTAACCAGCATCCATTATGTTCCACCATGCTTTCTTATAATTTCTTATTAATTTATACATTAAAAATATCTTAAATAAAAACCAATAGCTGATTTAATAGTAATTGTCATGTAATTTTTTAATAGAAGAACTTTTCATTGTATGTCCTGTTAATATTTAAATTTAGAAAAACCATAATATTTATAAAAATAAATATTGTATAAATACATATCTTAATGATTAACTTTAAAAACTATAAAATGCATTGAACTAATCATTATTTTGCCTTTTATTCGGTATTATAAGAGAAGCAAATTATAAATGTCATATATTGACACGCTAACTTAAAATAGTATTTTTAAGATTTAAATAAATAAAATTTAATATTTAAATGTAAATTAATTTATGTTATTTGAATGGAATGAGAATACATGGTGTAATTAATCATTATTTTTCGTTCTACTTGCCTTTATTTAAAGACAAAGGCACGCATTATACATTTTATTTAAAGATTTACAATATTTTAAAAATTATCTTCGAAACTTCAATTGTACATTATAGTAAACTTAAATTTTATGCTATCAGGCTATTCAGATATAATTTTTTTTATATTATACTGATGATATAATTATACAGTAAATAAAAATATGATGATTATAATTTATTATAATTATGCGATTATAAACACCTAATATTACGATCATATATTATATAAAAAGTAGATTATATCATAATAGTTTGGATAAAAAAATTTATATTATTGCTTAATATTAGTTCGGTCAAACATTAAACGATATTTTTTAAATATTGTGAAACTTTAAATCAAACTTATAGAAAAAAAATTTGGAAATACGCATTTCATGTTTTTACACTTCAGGTAATATTTTTTAAGAATTAAATTATGCACCTGAAAATCTTGATTCAATATTAAAATTATCTAATGAAAGTACATATTTTTTTTATCTTTTTTCACAAATTGAAAAATTTAGATTACACAGGTGTTTTGGTAATTTCGTTTTGGAAATTTGATATTTGGTTCATAAAACGTATAAATGCCGATTAAATTATTTTCATTATTTATATCATCTGCATTTTTAGAGTCCGTGAAAATAAAAAAGTATCATTATACAAACATTTCATTTGCGATGATGCGACGATGATTGCGATTTGTGATGATTAATGATTTTCTAAATTATTTTTGTCTATCTGCTTTACAATTTAAAGCATTAAACAATATGTCACATTGTATTTTTGGATGATTATTTTAAATTATCATATTTCTTTAAATAATTCTTATTTATTTTCAAATATATTATTATTCTACATATTATTATTATTATTATTATTATTATTATTATGTAGGTACATATTAATATTATGATATATTTGTGTGAATATTTTTAATAGTCGTAATAAGATAATTATTCAATAGATGCCATATATTTTTAAAGTACAAGATGGTTATAATAATATAAATTTAGTTAAATCGGATAAAGCAAAAAAAAAAAAAATTAAGTAAAACTCAAGATAAGAGTTTAATGAATGCATAGTTTTAATTGGCAGCTAAAAATGAGGAAGGCTGATAGCTGTCGTGTTTGTAAGAACTGTCGTGTTTGGAATCAAGTAATTCTGTGGTAGAAGTAGAGACTGGAGGGGCCGGAGCAGCGTTACAAGCCTACGCAACAGTTTTAGAGTCAAGTGTTACGTCAGTGAAAGTGTTATGGCAATGTGGGCCGAGGCTAACCTGTGAGTTGCTATGAGTCGTTTGAGTCCTGTCTCCCCGTACAAAGAGCCACAGTACACTCGCGGTGCATAAGACATAACAATCACAAGTACGCATAAACATAATTCGGTAATAGACCGTGCGTTCGCGCTTCAAATTACATGTGCACGAGAAGTTTCAGTTTTAATAAATGCACACTTGAATTCGTAAAATCCTTGCCTAAAATTGAGTTAATTATTCGAACAATAAATATCTTCTACTGATAAATATAAATTGAAAATGAACAGACATATAAAAAAAATTATGAAAATCGACACAATGCACGTTATATTATATTCATTTGCGAATATATATATATATATATATATATATATATATTTATATATTTATATGTGAATTCAGTCCTCTTTTTTTATCTAGAATTTAATTGAGTTAAAGTTTGCTCATCTTTATTTCACTTTATTTATTTCCAGAGTCTTAACCTTTTTCTACTAAATAATTGAAAAATGGTAATTTAAAATTATCATTACCGGTCCAAAATCAAAATTAAACCTTCTTTATAATTTTGTCAAATTAATAACAATGTTTGTAAGAGGTAAAATAAAAATTTTATGAATATATAAACATAAAGACACATGCATGTCAAATATTTTCATATTTGGACAATACAGATGTTAAAAAATACATATGTAACAAGAAACGGACATTGCTTGAATCGCTTTATATTGCTATAACAGATTTATTTTAAATAAATGAACAAATTTTTGCTTAGTTTCGAAATAATTGATTTGGCAAAATTACTTATAATTATCAGAATCTTTTCCATCTTATCATCAAATGCTTACAATCATAAACATAATGTATGCAATTTTATGTGGCCAACTCAAGAATTGAAATCCTCCAAACTACTAAAAGGAAAATATTATCTAACAAAATTAGTATCAAATTTAATTACAATACTATGGATGATAAAATAATATAAATAAAAGAATATACAAAAAAATATGTGTATCAATCTTTAGAGATATTCATATTTTATTACGATAATAGACGTTATTTTATTGTATAATAATAATAATGATTTTTTTTTTATTACTGTGACATATAATATGCAATGTATGATGCAACGAAGAAAGACGAAAGAATGAGAGACTGCGCGTCCACTTAATTGACCAACTGTATAATCTTGATTAGAAAGGAAGACTTATAAATTCGTGTAAATCTCAGATACTCTGAGATTCGGATCACGATATTGTAAAAAGTCAGATCATGCAACAAAATAGAACTTGATTTCTTTAATACAGCTCATGATCACATAACAAATAGGGCTTACTAACTTTCGCTGCAATTAACTTAAAAGATTTGGAGACAGCTCATATAAGGGCATTAGTGCTGCTTCGATAGGCCCTCAACATGATTAGTATGTTGACCCCTTCGAAGGGTAAGGTCACCTACGTAGAGTAACGACACTCCATGCACTAATCCTCCATTAGTCATATAATTTATAATACGTTTGCCAATCATATATTATTTAGAAGAATACTTTATATATTAATATTATAAATTAATATATATATATATATATATAATAATAATATATAATAAAATAATAAATATATAATAATACGGTTAATCGATTGATATAAGCCAATATTAAGATCTTTGTAGTACATTGATCAATATCATTATTAGTTATTAATGATATTATATAAAAATTGAATTTAACATCACTTGATGTAATATTAAATGTTAAAAAATTTGGATTATATTAAATTTTTAATTAGAGCATAAATTGCAAAGAACAAAGTTTTCAATAAGTATAAGAACAATTAGTTAATGATTATTAAATATATTTTTATTTTTAAATTTTAATAATATTTATTTAAATACGATATTTTTCAATTTAAATTGAATTTATAAATTTGCCTGAATAATTTAATTATTTTTATATTTATTAGCTTAGTTATTATAATATGTATATTTACTTTACTAAATAATGTTCGGTAGTAACTACAATTTATTGACCAATTTATTGATTATTATGCGCAAAGTCATATTTACAAGTTATTACGTATTTATAATTGAGAAAATACAATTTTTGAAAATATTATAACTTTATAATAATAAAAAATATAAACACTTACTGGTATTTTACTATCACTTCTAGCAACTATTGTTTCTTATCATATAATAAATTATTTGAGGGCATTTTTATTTTGGTTTAATGTTAATTAGTGAATATTCGTATATTTAAGTACAAATTTTATAATTTTAAATATGCCAAATATATCGTACTTCGGTTATTATAATATTACTAAACTTACTAATCTATTATAGACATTTTAATATTTATTTACGATAAATAATTTTTTCTAGATAATTAAAAATCCTTTAAATCACTTACCATACAAATATTGACAATACTGATAATAGACTTTTCAAGTAAAATCACTTAATTAAACAATTTACAAATTTTATATAGTTATAATTACCAATAATCACGTTGGCTGATATACAGTAAATTTAATATAATTCAATCACAGTAACAAATAGCAAATATTCTATAATAAATACCAAATGCACTATAATATTAACGCACGTTAATTATATTGTATTAAGCAACTAATTTATTTTTACATACAATAAAATAATAAAAATAGTACATGTCATTATTATATAAAATTATAGTATTATAATTTTATGTTCACAATTTAATTAAATGAGATAATTGAACCTGATCTTTAATTATATTATATATATAAACTTGATATTATCCTACGTTATTCGAATTTATTTAATTTTAAACTTAAAAAATCATCTTATTGATCATATTTTTAAAGCATAACAAAAATTTTAATAGAGTACCGAGTAAAGCTTTTTTACAATTTATACATAAAAAGTATATAAATATATATAAAAATAGATAAAGTGGTAGATGATTTGTAAGCACTCTTTATATGTCTGATTGTAGGAAGAAGTTGTAAATTAGGTCGTTTAAATGGCTTTTAACTACGTCATGCATTAAATATTTTACTTCTCTTGTATTGATGCGCAAACGCGGTAAAGATCTGATACTATTAACCATAATTGCGCATCTCTCTCTCTCTCTCTCTCGCGCTCTCTAGGAGTTGTGGTTGTTCATTCGGTATATGTATATTAACGTTAGTGTACTCGCTCTACTAGAGAACCTTGACATAGTGAGTGTTGGACATTTCACGCAATAGCGGAAAGTGCAATATATTTATCGCATTTTATTGAAGATTTTCAGTGCTACTATATAATTATTTACTTATTGGTAAAAAAATATTTAGTATAATTATTCTCATAATATTAGTTTAAAAAATGAGCATTTCTCAGAACCATCATAAAAAATTTGTTGATTAAAAAATGTTTAAATTTTTAAAAAATGACAAAAATTAATTTTTTAATATATTTTATGATTTTTAACCTTATAATTTTATAATATTATATTAATAATAATATCTATTAACTTTTAAAAGTTAAAGGCAATCATTTATTTTTCAACAAGAGTCGCATATGCGATTCATCTATTCTTAATGACTTATTTAATTTTTTTTTATTTTTAAAATATCAAATAAAATAAGAACAATTTCACTTTATATTACTCTTTTATAATGTAATTTATAGATTTTAAAATTTGGACAGTAATTATAATACGAAGAAGAATCTTATAAAACGTGAATACACATCGATAGTTCATGTACTCTGCCAAGCTCAAAAAAGACTAACTACTCATTATCAAGGGTTATCAATAAATTATTATCCTAATCTCTTAAAAATGTAGTAACAGTTTCAAAATTATCATTGTAATATTTTAAAATATTAATTGCTTTCTTCTGTAATAGACAACAAATCATATCATCTTAACATTGCCTGTGTAATCGGAAAAAGAAAATCAGCAGAAGAATACGTAAATAATAGATAATAACTATTAAAGGAAGCCTTCTCTTATAAAAACAGAAGAAAAGAAAAATTAAAAAAAATTTATATAATTTAAAAAATACAAAATTAACTCAATTCAAAGAGAATAATTTTTAACTATTACAAAAAGTAAAGTGCATCGGTTTATAATTTTGATTTATTGTAACTTAAAAAAATTATATTAATTTAAAAATTTATTAATATAAAAATATATTAATTTAAAAAGAAATTTAATCAATAAAAGAAGTTACATTCGAAACATATTTTGTTAATATGAATGTAACAGTCATTAGAAACTGCCCCGATATTGAAACTTCGAGATTAATAGTAAAATTATATAATATAGATCTTCTTTCATTTACATTGAAAATTCATATCTAAAACTAAAATTATTGAAAAAATATCGAAATTCAATAATTAAATAGAAAATTACTTTTTAATAATATCCTAAGAAAAACTAATAGTTGCAGTGACACCTAAACACTTCTCAGATTACATATTTTGAGCTAAACAATTTCATAATATTCAAATTAGTAATTGCAATTTATAAATCTTCAATTAAGTTGCACTATAAAAGATAAAATCGATAAGTTCTTAACAATACCATAAAACGATATTACGAGCAATAAACAAAGTTATTTAAAAACTAGTAAACATAAAGTCTTCTGTATTAAATGCAAATAAAATCATTTAAGAATTATAAAGTGTGAAAAACTATAAAAGCTATCTATTACCTCAAATTATACAGTATTAAACTTCACTTAAATTAAGATAACAAGCACTTTTAAATTAATTTTCCACGGTAAAAAAAAATAATTAAAAGAAAATATGTTATACAATATAAATAATATATAAACACATATGCAATATATAAACAATACAATAATGAAAGAATACAAAAATGATCGAAAATAATTATTTCGATCAGTTACCAATAATAATATATTAATTCTTATATTACAATTTATTTAAAATATATATCTTCTAATTTATTTACTTTTTGGCTTTAATAAACTTTTCAAATATAAAAAATCTTAATAACTTAATTAACATTTATTATAAAGATAAAATATACTTTAATAAATTACCAGCTGAAAAAAATTTTTTAAGTCTTCTTTCGGGTACTTATTCAAATAAATACATAATTTAGCTAGAATAATTTAATATTTTATTTATTTTTCCTCTTATTAAATTAATATTTTTCTAGTAAATGTCTACGTATTATTAAATCAAATAAAATAAATTTAAATATTATAAAATTTAGAAAATTTTAATATTTGATACAACACTTTTTTAATATGAACTATTTAATAAAATGTAATTTTACTTTTATTTAATTTTTAGCCATATTTATTTTTTATCTCGAAATTCGGAAGCTCTTACTTCATTGTATTATAATTTAACATACATATGCCTGACCATATTATGTTACTACTACTATATTGTATTCCTCATATAAATTATTAATTTATATTACATTTTTCTATTTTATTAATGATTGTAATCTATAATCTTATATTATTAAGTTTTAATTATTAAGTTCAGTGTGTCCTTATGTACGTATGTAGGTAGTATGGATCTTTTAAAAAATTATATATCAAGTACCTGATATATTTACAAAATTCTGTATGATATATCTTAAAATAAATTGATTGTATAAATTTTATTGTTGTATTCATCAATTATTATAAAGATTCGTTAAGTTAAGATTTTTTTAACTTTTTTATGTTAGGATCATAAATATAAAAAATTTATAAAAATTAGTGTTTTTAACACCTTTCTAACTTTTGTTTATATTTGTAAATATGTTTATGCACAATATGAACTCAATTGTAAATTCTTATATCTACCTTTTGTATATTATATTTTGTATTTTGTACGCTTACGTATTTCATATATATATATATATATATATATATATATATATATAAATTATATATTCATTTAACATATTTTGTCTATTTTATTAATCATTAGCCTGGTAGTAACAAATACTTAAGATATAAAAAATTTTGAATGTTTGTAGCTTCATAATGTAAATAAATATCGTGTATGCTGTATTGATGACATTATAGACAAGTAATAAAACATACAATTAATATTAGGTGTATAATTAAAAAAATGTAAATATGAATTTAATTCTTTTGAATGTATATTATATAATAGTTCCAGTAATTTTAAAACCTAATGAAGCTGTAACTTAATTCTCATACATTTTACATTTACGATTATATATTTTATGTTAACAAATTTACTTTATATAAGATAAATAAAATATTTTTATATTTCATAATAAATAGAAATTAAATAGAGAATTTTTGCAATTTGTACATTACACAAAAATAAACATATTTAAAAATTTGCGTGAGTTATCACATTCGATAGAGGCTACGAAAAATATCCAAAACATTAAAGAAAATGAACTTAGCAATGAGCAAGTTTTCAATATTACTTATTGTTAGCTTACTGCACATGCGCATTGACTGATCCAATCGGTTCCAAGATCATGACCTAGATCTTGCTTCAAGTAAAGTCTCGATATGTTCAAACTACCATTCGATATTGTCGCTATATTTTTGTATAAATGTACTGAAAAATTCTAGTATAATAAAATCCATTTAAAATATAAATAGACAATAAATAAGAAACTATTGTCAAGATGAAATATTAATTTAATAAAAGAAGATAATACGGGTGATTTTCTTTTGAATTATTTAACATTGCGTCATTGCTGCTCAAACAAATATTTTTAAAAAGTTCTTTAAGAAATTTTAAAATCTGGATGATAATGATTTTATACAAATTAATCTATTTTCTTATTGATAATCATCAAATCCCTAAAACATATTTTGATTTTGCCCTACGAATTAAAATATAAAGCATTTGAAATCTTTGTCATTATAAATAATTATGTTTTATTATTAGTATAAATTTTTTTAAGTGATATTTTCATTAAGTGATATGTTCATATATTTGGAGATATACCTTTCTTTATCTATTCTATTTTATTAGAATGTACCTATTAACTATAAGATTAAAGATAATTTAATAACTATGGATAAAAGTTATATCTAATTGGCTGAAAATAAATATAATAAACATACCTTATATGTAGTTAATAATTAAGAAATATTTTAAGGAATTTTATTATAAGAAATGTTCTTTAAAATAACATTAATTCTAATTAATTTTAATTTAGCTGCTGTACTCTTAAAACTATGTTAAATAATAAAATATTATTAAATAAAATGTATTAATTTAAGAATTAATATTTTATTGGTTAAATTTGTATATAATAATTTTAAATAATATAGGAGCTCGATAAATGTCCTATAATAAAATTGAATTTTGCTTTTATATTATTTTTATAATAAAAATATAATGCTAATTTTTATGATGTTTCAATTAGACTAACACCTTAATAGATTTATGTAAAATAAAATACAATGC
>JAPYYT010002319.1:0-21774 GCA_030522565.1 Ceratosolen corneri | reverse complement strand
AATCAGTGCGACAGTGCGGGAAATCGATCGTAAAAGCGTAAGGAAAGAACGTAGATTCCACTTATAAACCCCTCCGCGCCTCGCATATTGCGTAAATGCCGTATACAACCGATTCTTGTAACGACAATAGTGTAAATTACTGTGCAACCAAGTGCGACTTCTTCAAGTTAATTTTTATTCAATAAATTCAAGTGTTAACCGGCATTAAAACTGCCTATTTTGTCTACGACTCTTTTTACCCTGCTATCTCGATCCATCCACTATCTGTTTCTCCCTCACACATTCGTGGGGAGAATTCACACACTCGGGTCGGCGCCCATTCCTTTTTTATATGAGCCGGATCCGGAACAATATGAAATAAAAAAACTATTTGTGATGAATATATTTTTTGAAGTATATGTTAGAATTAATACAATGTATAATGTAATTTGAAATGAAATCTTTTAGTTGTAATCTGTTTTTTGTAATTACTTGTAATTATATTTATAGTTATAATTACTATTTTTAATTCTATCATTAAATTTTATCATTAAATTTACCATGTTAAAATTACCATATTATGTTTAATATCATTATAAGTTTATCATGTTCAATATCTCTTCATTAAATATAACACAAGCCTAATCAAACAATAAGTTTTTTACAATGATTTTTGTGAATAATATTGAATTTATATCACTATTTCCAAAATTTTCAATAATGCAATTATTAATAATTTTGTGAAATATATAATAAATAGCAGTTACTACATACAATTGGAAATTTTGATAATTAAAGTTATTGGACAGCATTTGAAATTATATTAAATACTTTTGTAATAAAAATGATATATATTTACTATGTATTAAAGAGTAAACCTAGAAGGAAATGGCGTTTAAATTAATAATTTGATAAATGCTTATTATATAAGAAAGCTTATTAATATTATTGCTTTGATAAATACATATCCTTTTTAATAAAATTGCTTGGCTAAATGAATTAAAATTAAAGAATATAATTTATAATTTATAATTATAAAGATGTAATAATAAAATAATTAAAATTGCTGTAATGCTAAAAACTCGAGTAATTGAATAATATTTAAAATAAAATAGAATTATATATTTTTATATATAATACAAGGCAAAAAATATGTTGTTAAAGAGATTTTAACTAAGCAATATTTAGAAATATTAATGTATTTTAACTTGCACTGTCCCGTGTATCTTCGCTAATAGCAACATTTTCACATATAATTTCATGTACAGTTAGACCCTAGGATCGTAAATGTTAGTTTATGATGTATATTACAGATAATTATTTATTATAATATTGTTTTTACTTTTATTTGTAATACTTTTTTTCAATGAGCTTATATACATTTGACGCTATTCCTATAGGTGTACAGTTATGTGAATTCATGTAATTAATATATGTAATGAATGGTTTCAAATAGAGCATAAATTAATTCATATTTATGTTTTGTTCATTATCATTTATTGTCATGGTATTTCAGAGGCAGAATTAATAGTATAATTAATTAAATGAAATTATAGTTTCAAATGAAATATATTAGATTAGAAAATAATTTCTTATCAGTTTTTATGAAATCGTCAAAGAATTCAAAAAGGTTTGTTGTTGAACTGTACGTTTGAGTACTAAATAATATAAAAGATGAATTTTTTTATTTTCATTGTTTTGAGTGGATTTATATGTCAAATATATATATTGAATTATAAAAATTTATACTTTTTATTTATTTGTTTTTTCATGTATTATATTTGGATATGCTAGTGTATATAAATTTCAAAATTGTTTAAACATAAACAAGCATTTCAATTTTATTGAAATTAGTTATAAAAGTATCATTGCTGATTAATTAATAATATAATAATTATTCTAAATAAATTTATAAATACACTTCTTATATTTGTAGTAATTTTTTTTATATTTTTGTAGTACTTTTGTATAGATCACGACTGATCTATATTAATTTTGGTAATGTATATAATGGTAATCGTAATAAACAAGTATGAATCGGCACATTTATATATTTTTAAGTATACCATTAGTATTTTAATATATTTATTTATTTGAGGTAATTAAAGTAAAAATATTTATTTATAATAATGATGATAAAATGAAATAACAATATTTGATGTTAAAAAAAAATTGTTTAAAAATTTCAAATGAATTTTATGATTTATGAAAGATGAACTTTCTGGCCTTTGTACAAAAATTTAGAATAATTTACAATAACTAGCATCTTTTTTCATTAGGTAAAAACAATTTATATTCTTTATATATTTTTAACAAACAACATAATCAATGGATTATTATTATAACGATCACATAATATCCTTCTTGAATAATGACAAATTAAAAATCATTTAAATTTATTTTATTTTTTTATTTATTATTTGAATTATTCTTTAAAACGACATGACATAATATACTGATAATTATTGATTTTTTATCGTAAAAAATAATCAAATAATATGTAATAAGAAACCGTACAAACGCATGTTCATTTTCTTATTCTTTGAAGACTAGAATAAAGTTATATAAATACATAATTAAGCCATTTTTGCATACCTTTATATATAATATAAAAATGCTAAAATAAATTATTTGTTTTATAGACAATTCTGTAAAAATAATAAAACTACAAATTTTAAATAAATTACTTTGTAAAACTGATGTTGAATATTTTGTAAATCTTTATTTACTTATAAAAAAGCTTAATGATTTATAATAAAATAAGTTGAGAGAATATTTTATCATAAACGAATGTTATATTGAATTATAATAATTAAATAAATCATAACTTATAATAGTATACACTAATCAACAAATAATTTTAGTGTTTCTTACATTATATTTTCAGAAAAAGATTATAAATAAAAAATTTTTTTAGTTTTGTTATAATGAATATTGAATTGTGAGCAGTATAACATTATAAAAATGAGTATAATAAAATAGTAAAATCATTAATTAAATAAAAAAGGATCAATGTTTAAGATATTGAATTGAAATTTCAAGTTAATTTCTTCAAAACTGAAATATATAAATATATTATATTATCTTATAATATATATAGTAAAATTAATTGTTTATTCGATTTTTTTTATTCTAGTAATGTTAAATAAAATTGTTATATTTTTAAAAATAATTTAAAAACATAATATTTTAGATATATTATAATATATAATATAATAATATATTGGAAAAGATTAATTTAATTATAAGCAAATTTTTTTTGTCATTAAGGAATAAATTATATTTTTAATTGGAATATTTTATATATTTTTCTGAATTTTATTACTCTATAATATTATCGAATAATAATAAATGCATTTTACAATGCATTCTAATTAAAATATTTTTTTTTATTTTGAAATATCGCAGGAATGTTAATAGATTCCAAATGTATATATTTAAATACATGTTAAATCTCAACGGAATTATTCTGATTGGTATGAAAATAAAGATATGGATAGATATCCAAATTCTTAGGCACACTATCTGGATCCACGTGTTTGGAACAGATTGGGCAGGTCTCATCTATATCGATAATCCTGTAGTAATATGATATGCGAATTTATTATGATAAATAATAATTATTAAGAATTCTAATAAATATAATTATATAAAAAATATTTTATTAACCTATATATTCCTATTTATTGTAAATTATACGGAATATTTTCAGTATTATAAATATTTCTTCATTTTAAGTATTTAATATAAAATTTAAAAATTTTAAATTAAAAAAATAATTTAATATAAAATATAATAAAATTGATCAAATTTATACTAAGATTATAATTGATTTTTTTTTTGTAGCAAATTTGTTGTACAAAAATCTTATAGTTCTTCAAAATATATTTATATTTATTTTTCTTATTATATAATTAAAATATATTTTCTTATATGTACATTATTTATTTAAACTATTTATTCAAATTTAATTACCTCATGAATTCACTTTTTATTGCTGGAAAATCACATTGTGGACAGGCGGTAAAATCGTCTTCTACGATATGACGACCCTAAAATAAAAATTCTTAATCTTCTCAATAATTATTGAAAATTATGTTACATAGAAAACAAATTTTAATGATCTTGCATGGATTGTTTTGACTATTTCACTGTAATAAATGGTTAACAATAATGAAGTGTAAATTATTTTGTTATTATAAAATACAATTTTTTTTATTAAAATTGACAATTCATATATTTTACTTTTGTTTTAAGATAAAATAAATTTTAAAAAATAACAGATTAAAAAATAAATGATTGTTTAAACTAAAAATACATTTTATAATATTTATTTAGTTACTTACTGTTTTAAATTATAAAGAAATAAAATATAGTAAAATTAAAATGTTCAACAAAAAATTGTGAAAAAATAATGTAAGATAAACATAGTTTGTAAGACCTTTCACAAATTTGAAAAAATGATTCGTTAAACGCACCGTTGCTATGCAAAAAGGAATTGTATTTTTACACTTGTCACAATTGATTTCTGTCTCAGTAAGTCGATTTTTACAATAAGGACAGGGTGTGAACGGTTCATCATCATCCTTTTCCTTGATGCGTAATGGTTTTCTTACAATAATCTCTATTTTTTTGCTATATTTAGTATCAATTTGAGACCTATATTCCGGTCTCATAAGCATTGCTGCAAAATCGAATGCTGCACTTTTGAGGCCTGCTCGATGACATTCAATCACTGTTGATGTTAGAATCTGCACAACATCTGTAAAGTTGTGGAAAATTATGTTTTAATTTGTATACTGATTTACAGTTCTTTAAAATGAAATATTACTATATTACTAAAAATGAATAAAATCCTTCGGCAATTTTTATAGTAATTAGGATAAATTTTTTATTTCTTTAAAATAAATTTTAAATAAATTAAATTCATTTTTTAACATTTGACATTTTTACATTATATTAATCTATTAATTCATTTTAATTTGTAAAATTTAAAAAATCAAATTATAGTCATTTTCCTAAGAATTAAAGATAAATATGTATTTAGAAAAAGTGTTTAAGACAACTTTAATGCATTAATATATATTATAAAAAAATAAAAAACAAATACAAAATTGAAATAATGGCAATTTTCTTACATAACTTAAATATTTACTTAAATTAATTTTAATTTACTTACGAGATGGAAATTTTGAAATATTGTTAGCAACTCTTATTAACATTCTTGCTCCTTTTAAATGGTCATTTCTTTTTACGTGAAGACGTACGAGTATATATGAATGTAAAAGTCTCATATTTGTTTGCATTTCTAAAGGAGCTTTAATTTTATTTCGTTTTAATTCTTGGTACATATTGAATAGGATATCATGAGCGTTTCTATAATTTCCTATAAAAATAAAATAACGTGCGTATTAATTATTTGTTAATTTTATTATATTAATATTACCATTAATTTGTTCTTCATTAGCAATAATAATTGCAGTTTTTGCTGCTTCTCTATATTGTTTACGAGCCATGTATAAACGAAATATATATTTTGGATCCTAAAAACAAATGTATACCTATAAAAAACTAGTCAAATTATTTTATCTGAAAAATAAATTTTAAAATAAGTATTTACTTTTGGTAAACCATCACTTCCAAGAAGAAAATCAATAAGTTGATTTGCTAATTTTTCATCTTTTGACAAAGCAACTGTATCAATGGCTATACTTAATGCCTCATTATCATTTGCTGATATTTGAGCTGCTTTTAATAAATACTTCAAAGCCTTGTGGTAACAATAAAAGTATAAATAATCATACACTAATACATTTGTATTAATACTTTAATAAAATATATTGTATTGTACTTCAAATTATATATACTTTATATGATTTAAATATTAATAAATATTTTGCAAACTAATAATTAGCATATTAAATTAATTTATTGAATACTAGATTTTTTTTTATACAAATTTATACAAATTAATTATTTTCACTATCTCGATATAATTTTAACTAACAACTATACTATATATAACTTCATAGTTACAAGTAGTTAAGAAAATAATCTTAAATCGATTATTAATTCAATAATTATATCTTACTTTATAAAATTCTTTAGCATAAAAATAGTATTTCCCCACTAAAAGATAATTCTTTTGAGATTCGAAATAAATAGCAAGACTCTTGAAATCTTCCTTTCTGATACTACCATCATCAATGGTATTTGCCAAAATTTCGCCATATAATTCCATTTTACTATGCTGATTAGCAAGTTGAAAAGCTTCATTATGGCAATTCGATAGTATTAAAAACTTTATAGCAGAATTGTAATCATTCATTTTTTGAAAAAATTGTGCCACCATTTTAGCTCCTTCAATACTCTTTGTTTGTTGAACAACTTCAACACTTCGAGCTACATATAAATTATAATATAAAATATTACTGTTTTTGTAATCAATTGTATAATTTAATTTAAAAAATAATATTTCTTTTTTTTTTTTTGAAATATTTTAAATTATTTCTCATGATCAAATTTTTAACATAAATATTCAATTACTTTTTTTATTAATGAGTAACTAAATTGAAAAAACTTTGGGTTATGATTTACCAGGATTATTAAGATGTACTAAATTAATTCGTATAATGTTATCATAGTCCTTGGCAGTTTCATAGGCCTTAGCAGCTTCTTCGTATTTTCCTTCAGCTTCTTTTGCCTTTGCATACTGAATATTAATTTTTGATGAAGATATTTGAGGTAAAAGTTGCCCAACTTTATACCAATTTTTTAACTTAATGTACAACGATGCCGCTTTGTCAAAGTACTCAGCTTTTTCATACAATAAAGCTGCTTCATTAAATTGCTAATTAAGTTCAAAATAAATTTTATTCTTTAAATTACTGCAGTTAGTTATTTGACAACAATATTATCTATGACATTAATATAAATTTTAAATATTTATATTTTCCATCATTAATGTTATTCAATTTTATTTTATTTTATTACGTTATAAATTTTGTACAAGGAAACATTTAAAATTTATTATTTATCTTTATGCAATTATACTATAAAATAATTATGAATGATCTTCATAAGATGTACTTGTATTGTAAAGAATTCTTTAAATTGAAAAAAAATTTAAATTATAATTGTTTTTCAAAACGTATTTTTAATTAAAATAAAAATTAATAAACATCACGATTTTAATATAATTACGATTTTCGATTCTTATCAACTGCCAAAAATATTTACAATTTTAATACATGTAAATTATTAATTGTTTTAAATATAAATATTAATATTAACATTAATTAAATATATTTTTGTTGCAAATTAATTTCAGTTCTAATTATTAACAATACACATCTTATCTATGATTTTATTTTTATATTTAAATCTCTAAATAAAATTATATAAATTATTAACTACTTTATTTTATTGACAAAATTATGAAATTTAATTTTAAATACACAAAAATTAAAACAATTACAAAAATATTCGAAATAAGGTAATATTTTAATTTAAAAAACTGTCATAATTAATTAATAACCTAACTTAATTCATTTTTTGAATATTAATTTGGGAATTAATAAAACGTAAATAAAACAGTTTTGAGAAATAATTATTTATCTACATATATGCATATGTATTTTTAGGTTAAGTATATAAGAAATAATTCAACATATGATGTCATTGACTATTATTGTACATTCTTATAATTACAAATGTAAATGTCTTAAATTATCTTTTTCAATCATTTTAATGAATAGTTTTAAGTATACAGACAAACGGAGTATTTCAAAATATTTAAATAATAATTTTTAATAAATTAAATATTTTTTTGGATAAATTATAATTATTTTTTAAAAATGTACTGTGAAATTAATAGCATAAGTATATATTTATATTTTAAAAAAAATTCAATACACAACAATCTATAGTATAAAAATCATATAATTTAAATATAAAATTATAAATTCAATTTAATTTACTTTCATGGTTTCCAAAATTTGTGCACACTCTTTTTTTAAGTATCTAGGACTGTCATTTTCCATGGCAATATTGACACCTCTACTACTGTCACCACATTTGATAGATGTGCGGGCTATGCCAGATAAACATTGTATTCGGTGATTTGGATTTTGATACACAAATGTTGTAGTTATTTCTGTTAATGCTTGCTCATAATTTAGTAAAGCTTTTGGATGATTACCCCTACATATATGCATGAAATTGTAATTTGATTCTAATTATGTTATGATTTCATAAAAATACACTTTCATTAAAATAATTTATAAGAACAAAATATTAAAAATTTCATGTCTTATTTAAAATACTACTCTTACATGAATTCCAATTGTTGAGCATATTCTCTAGAAATAAAAGGTATTTCTTCTGGTTTCAAATTATGGGCTAAATTCAAAGCTTGAACCCAATGCATTAGATCTCTTCTTAAATATAAAGCTTCTATGGGTTGAGATGATTGTAGAAAATATTTTTCTGCATCATCATATTTTCCCAGAAGTGTACATATATGTCCATTTAATAACGAAACTTCGTTTACATTTTCCAATTTCTGTATTGACCATACCATAGAAACATCCTCAATATAACGATAAACTTTAATGGCTGTATAAATTAAATTAACACAAATATGATTTGAATTGTATGAAGTACATATTTACTTAAAAATGACTAACTTAAAAATGAATTAATAATTAATCCATTTACATACAATTATAAAAATAAGTATATTTTAACATTCTACATTTATAACTTACATTGTTTAACGTTTCGAAATTTAAATTAAGTAAATTAACATAATCACCAGTACATTTTAAATTACCAAAATTTTCAATTAATGATTAATTTAAAAATTTGTAAATGAGAAATATAAAATAGAAAAATTAAAGTACTGATACACAGATTAACAATATAAAATTTGTTTACAAACATAATAAATAAATAATTTTATATTTAATTAAATTAATCATTAATATTATTTATAAAAATTTTTATTAAAAATCATCAAGTTAAAAATTAACGTTTACCCATTTCCAAATTTAAATTTTTAAGTGCACTTTCAGCTAATTTGAGCCATTCATTTTTATCATTTAATCTTTGACAAGTATTGTAAGCTTGTTGAAACCTAAATATAATATATTACAGTTATAACATAGTTGTTACAAAAAATAAAATATTCAATAAATATTTCATAGAAAACACATTACCTTTCACATAGAATTTGCTTATTAAGAATTTCTATTAATTTCTTATGTTCAACTATATTTCCAATTTCCTCATGAGATGATAGAATAATTTGTACTAATTTAGTATTAGATGTACATAAAGTTATTTCACCAGAGTACATTAATACTGGTACAGAATCAGAAGGCAATTTTGTCTCACTAATCTTAATAATTCTGGAACCTATTTTATATTAAAATGTTAATACTTTTTATAATTAAAATAATATAATTATATTATCCACAATTAATATCGTTTTTTTATTTGAAATTCTTATTTAATTATAATTTAAATAAAAATAAAAAGGGAAATAAGTTAAACAATAATTTTTATTACTGTTATTCATTAAAAAATAATACATATAATTACATTTTTGATAATCTTAGTAATTTTCTATGGCAAATCAAACGTATTAATTTTTTAGTACATAAAAATATACAAATATTTTATTTGTATAAAAATATTTTTTTAATTAATGTTCTCCACTCTTTATTTAAATTTATACATTCCTTAATAAATTCAATATTCTTTTATAGTTGTATTACCTTTAATATGATATCTCATAAAAATATAAGTTGCAATAATACTATTATTATAAATAGCAAAAACACTACGTTCTGTAAGATTTTGATCCCAAAGAATACCTTCAACAGAATTAGGGCAATTAACTGCTTGTAAAATTATATCATTAATTGGATCATAAACATAAATATCAAGCTTATTATCAATAAAGCATAACTGAGATCCATTTGCATCTAAGTAGATCTGTTTTATGCCATTTTTATGAGTATATTTAATAGCTTGTTTAAATTCTTCAAGATAAAAATAAACAATATTGCCTATCTAAAAAAGAAATTAAATCATTAAAATTTTAAATGTGTATAATAATAAGTTTATTATTTTTAAAACTATTGACTAACATCGTCACCATATACTAAAAAATCTGCAGAAAGAGCATGACATATTATCTTGGAACTTAAAACACTTTGGTCTGGAAAAATTTTTGTATCTTTTCCATTATTTATTAAAACCGGATCATTTTCAATCTATAAATTAAAATATTTATTGGTTATTATTATTAATATTAATTAATATAATTTTTTGTAAAAATTTTTAGAATTATTTTTAAATAATTGCTTTTTGAATTTAAATTAAAATATTTTAAAATTATTTTTATATATTTACTGTGTGTAGTTGCAATTTATCATGAACAAGTACTGAAGCATATACTTTGTTTAAATTCATTGAATCTACAGATGCTAAGTAATCTTTTTCAAAATGTGTCATTATAGAGCTGTTATTCTGTCCAATACTTAAATTCCAAAATAAAGCTCTATTATTTAATGCAGCTGCTATATGTAATGGGCCTATTGCTATTGTTGATGGTTCTATTAAAGTATTTACTATTTGCGGAGGAGGTTTAATCTAAGGTCAAATATATTTTATTATTTTATTGAAAATATTTTATTCCTAAAAGATATTTGAAGCTTTACTTCTGTACATTATTTTTTATTTATGCATGCATGCATTAAATATCTATATATGTTTAAGAGAAATATTAATTATTTAAATTTTTTAAAATTTTACATACGTTTTGTAAATATTAATAATTGATTTTTACTTGAGTAATTTTCAGTTTTTTATTTAATTTAAACTAATAAGTTTAATAATTACGTTAAATTGTTAATTTACCTTATATTTACATAAATAAAAAATGATTGACTAAAAATATCAATACATACTTTATTAAACAAATTAGTTAAAAATATTTAAATAACAAAATTAAATATGTACCTTATCTAAAGTATATAAATAAAGAGCAACTTTTGTCAAGCTAGTAAGTACCGATATTCTGTTGCCACAAACACTTATTAACTTTGGAATTTTAACTAAATAAATCAAAATAGTTCCACTATGAGTAACAGCTGCTAGCATTGATCCATCTACTGACCACGATACCGAGTTGATTCCTACCTCACCACTTACTGAAATAATTTTCTCAGTCTCCTCAAGATTTTGTAGGCAATGAATCTTCAAATTATTATCTCCACAAGTCACGATCTTGCCTGTTATTTGATTTATGGCTATATCATTTAATGAGTCTCTGTGATTCTTTATTTGAAAAAGTTCCTGACCAACTTCTTTTATATGTGTTGATATAGCAGTAATGTAACCTGTTTCAAATCCTAGTAATATATAACCATCTCCATACCTAAAATTTTAAGAAATTTTTTTATCTAAGATATTAATAATTTTAGGACTGAAATATTTATATAAAAGAAATTGATTGAAATAAGATTTTTATAATTTTTGTACTTTATTATTGTATTATTTATAATTTTATCCTTTTAACTCATTTTAAAATTATTTTTGACAAAAATCTATTTTATATTTTTAAATATAATAATTCTTATTTTTAAAATAATATATTATCGATCAAATAAAATGTAATTACTACGAAAATTACCATTTATAAGATACTATTGGTCCATATCGCTTTTGAAATGTTAATTCAATTGGATTATCTGGATCTAGGATATTATATAGATATAAAGTTGTTTTACTAATGATAAGCGATACCTGAAATATATTTTAGTTTATATGAAATTTTCTTAAATTATTAAAATGGTTTATGAATTATTTACTGTATTTTCTCCACCAACTCGTTGATCCATTTTCATTTCACTAAATTGTATCTCTGATGGCTCACCATGAAGTTCTATTTCTCTACATGTATCTCCATCACTGGTACTAACAGTTAATATTTTATCTTCACCAGCTAAAGCCAGCAAGCCTTCCATTGACCATGCACCACATATAATACGTTTTCTATGTTTACCCAAAATTGGTATTCTCCTAATAAATTAATGAAAATAATAATCAAATATGGACTTAATTAAAAATGAGATAAAAAAAACGTTAAATATTATTTATCTATAAAATTATATCAATTTTTTATGAATTTATAAATATATAATATTAAATTTATTTATATAAATTATATATAACAATAGTTTTGATTGTTTGCTTTACATTTATGTTGTTACTTTGTTTTGTTAAATTTTTTTTTATATATATTTAAGATAAATCATACTTTGCATTGGTATGATTGTATATGACCAGATTGCCTTTTAGAGTTCCTACAGCAAGCAAACAATTCTTTTTTGCCCACATCATACATGTAAGTCCTTCTATAATTCCTGTATCAACTTGTGATCTTTTACCAGTAGTTGCATCCCACAAAGTGATAATAGATGAACTATTTGATACCATAGCAAGTACATCTCCATCAGAATCCCAACCAAACTCAGTACACAATCCAGATAACTGAATACGCTCTTGCAATTCTCCTTGTCTATTTATAATAGCAACTGTTGAGTCACATCCTGTTGTAGCCAAATAACTGCCATTACCAGGTTGCCAAGAAATATGAATTGTTCCTGGACCATGGGGTTGATCTAATCGATATAATACCTATTTCACGTAAACAAAATATTTTATTTTTATTGAAATTCAAATTTTTTAAAGGCAATAATATAAATTTAAGATTAAAAATAGATTTTTTTAATAAAAAAATAAGTATAATATATTTAAAATTTACTTACAAATTTTTTAAATCACATGAACTACAAAATGTAATTGTCTATTATATTTTATGAATATTTACATATTTTATTAAATTTGATTTTAAATAAATATTGAAATTAATTAGTTTTATTAGTACGAAAATTTAAAAAATAAATTAAAAAAATAAATTAAAAAATTGATTTTAATAGTAGTTAATATTACATAGAAATATATATTACAAGTAAAATAAAAAAAAATTAAAAAATTTTATTTGTTTGTATTTTATTTAATTAAATTTTATTTATTGTCTATTTATTAAAACAAAATGCCAAAAAATACATATTAAAACTTTTAGTTTTTACATCGAACAGACTTATTTAAAAAATAAAGATATTTTATTATTTATGAAATATTATCATGATTTATATTTTCATCGCAAATATACTGAAACTACTATTTACTATTCAGTTATCAATTGAAATTTTTTAAATTTTTATGTGGACTCATTAAAACGTAAGAAAACAATGCATATTAGAGGTTATATTTGACAAAAAAATAACGTTATACTCAATAGATAATAAATTCACTTAAAATTTATATGAAAAAAATTAAACCTTATCAAATGACATCTTTTTAAAGATCTTATTTTGAATCGGACACTTCTTCCTCCGTATAATTATTACATTGGTAAACAAAGTTTGTCTTTGCACCTCGGCATCCGATCTATTGAGACAACCGTGAACTATAAAAATGAAAATATATAGTCAGCCAAGGGGTTGGAATTGTGAAACATATTTAGATTAATCAATACTACAAGTTCTATTTTATAATTGAAATAAGATTATTATATTTGGTTGTATATGAAATATATTTTGTGCATTATGAATGTCCTTTTAATAAATAAATTAGGAATTATTATTATTTTACTTTGATATTAAGTGATAAAGCCAGTAATCGAACGAAACATAAATATAGCTTGTTTTAAAAATGCGTCTTTTACCAAAATTGCTATGATTAAAAATTTGTATGTAATAGATTTAATATATAGATATTTTTAAGCATTTTAAATAAAAATAAGCAACTGAAGATATATTCTAAAAGTATGTTATTCTTAAATGTTTTTTCGAATACTTTCAGAAAACTAAGTTTATTATAAATTAAAATAATTTTTATTTTCTACGATTAATTTTTATGTCATTTATACATATTTCTTAGAAATAAATTATTGAATTAAATTCTTACATAAAATAATAGATACATAGACATTGTTCGAGATTCCGTTCGTAATCAGAACTCTTCTAGTGAATATTTCTCTGTTTAGGAATTATGTATGGTGCCAATATATTATAATAGAAAACCGTGTAAATACTGATCTTATTTACATATCACCTAAATCAAGGACTCCTATAAACATCCATATGAACGTTGATTACTGAATATTTGACCTCCCCTTCTTTCCCCCACGAAACTCTTCTGACAACAGAAATCTCCATATTTAAACCAACCTATCATATTTAAGAGATAATGTAAAATTACTATCTGCCTTTAACCCCTCTCCACAGAAAAATGGAAGATACATCTGAAACATAAATACGACCGCACGGAAGATATGGCAGTTACATCAGACTACGACTTGACCCTTAAAACTAGGCAGTAAACAAGGATTGCAGTCGATACAAGGATTGCAGTCCACCCCCTGAACCTCCACATCTAGCAATCATAAACATAAAACATATTCAAAACTAATGTTAAAAGAAACAGTATTATTTAGTAACTTTCGAGTTTCTATTCGGTTCTCGAACAAATGAAAATATATTTTTAATATCTGCGTATTTAAATGCTTTTTTAATTTTAAGTTATATTTATTTAATATTAAGATATTCATATTAGTATAATCAAAAGGAGTTTATTAACATAATATAGTTATATAAAATCGAATTATTTATTTACACTGCGTATAGAAAAAAATTGTTCGAGCAACTATCCCGAGCTCTCTCCAAGGTGGCGTGAAGGGAAAGCCGATCTACAGGGTTATAATTTACTCACAGTATTATAGGTTATGTTAGTCTACCTTATCGACCTCCAATCGATATTGATCTATTTATCGATATTAGTTCTTATTCTCAAGCTCGCGTACCCTTCACTCGGTTCGGAACTGATCTTATTGATCCGCGATCTATTATATCTTTATATTCACCATCCCGTTCGAAGGACCAAATGTTCGAGCAACTGACCCAATGCTGAGTTCTTCCCAAGGTAGTGTGGGGGAGAGGCCGATAGTGAAAGACGAGAGATGGCAAGGTACAAAGAAACTAAGTCGCAGAGGTCGAATGTAATACTGTAAATTGGTGTTAATGAAATGAGATAGAAAATTTGGTAAAGAAATACAATGCGGTTTTATCTCGTGTAAAGAATGCTTGGCAGTGGTTTTATTAATCGGTTTCTGCGTTTACTATTCTTGTATAATTATTACTGAAAAAATCATTAATGATTTTATTGGCTTTTATTTGCTTTCGCAAAATTAAAGGAGTTTTTTTAAGGCCTATTAGTCTTAAAATTTATTTGGTAAATTATTTGTATGTATCGCTACTTGCCTTCGGTCTGTTGGTTCTAGGCTCTTGCCTTTCTCAGTTTGCTGGTCCACGTTCATCACGAATGCATCGTATCAATTGGCCCAATGACACGGGAAGCTGCAGCCTTTGGATTCCTTGCGGCGCGGTCACGTGAACGAACTTTGTAAATTTCTGTAACCTGTAACGATCTTGTACCAGCTTTGGATTAAGCTTCAACGTAATGATGCCGAACACTACAGTCTGAAAATCTCTTAGTTGATTGTAAGATTAATGTGACATTGATTTTGAGAGCTTGATCTCTATGAGAATTCTGAAGCGCAGCGCTTTTGCTATTTAGTTTTAATGTCTCACCCCGCTCCTTGAATAAGGGTGGTCATCTTAGATTTTGGTAAAAGTGGGAAGATTTTGCTTATTGTTTGAAACTAATTTTCTGTTTTCATTCGAGCTCTAGCCAAAAGTGTCAACGCCTTTTTACAGGAGAACGGCGAAATGCTGAATGTGAAGTAGTGGCAGCCTTTGGGACATCAGACCCCGGGTCGCGCAGTCATCCCAACGTCATAAGAACTTATCACGTTCTTTAAGAACTTCTTTAAGAACGGTTCGTTAAGAACTTATCACGAAGTATAGCAATTATGCTGTTATACCTAGAAGATCTTGTCCATTTTTTTACTAGGCTCGTATTGCAAGACATGTGATGGTCATATTTACTATTCCGAAATGTTTTCGAGGCACAGTCCAAGTAAGCATGATCGTAAATGATCCTTAACAAGAACGAAAATATATTCGATGTAAATTTAAAGAATATTCGTAGAATCTTGGGACACATCTGACATTCATAAACGTATTGAATATTTCTAAAAAGAATTTACAAACAGAGAAGTAGTACTGACGGTCGAGAGACTTACGGAGTCTCGAACAAGAATTTATATTTTATTATGTTCCCTTCAAATATTTTATAATAATAAAATAATTAAACAATTATTATTGATTTATATATTTATATATATATCAATTATAATATATTTAATAAATTTCATTAGATGAAATAACTATATTGCATAATATAATTTACTTGATCAGAAAACAAATATTATACTACACTCGTTATGAACGAACATATTTTTATCTAATTATTTTCAGATAATATAATTAACTTTTAAATCATAATATTTTGTATCTATAATTAATTTAGTTTTAAGATATTTGTTAATAATCGTTAATTGTATTTTACCTTTTAAGAAAGCTGTTTCGAAATATTTTGATATATTAACATTAGTTAAGAAATTTTTAACGATACTAAGACAGCTAAATTTACAATACATATTCATACTTATGGTGCGTCCGTGAAAATTCGTACTACTTATATTATGATAGACGTCCATTTTCGCTTAAGTAATTAAAATGATAAAAAGTATATGATCGTAGGTAGTAATTAGATTGAACAGATAGGTTTTTCCTGGCTCTCGGAATTTGGTTAGTATTATTGTGACATTACATGGAAATTATATATACGCCCAGTCATTATTACACAATTTTTAAATTGATTTTGTGATTAAATATGTGTGTTAATTGTTGTTTGATTGATTACGATTTTTAACCTTGACAAATGATAAATTGTTAATTTTTATTAGATTGTGATAATATACCGAAAAATACTGTAATTAATAAAGAAATTAAATGCAATGTTCAATTGTTTTTCGTTCGTCAAAATGTTCATCTTATAGAGATCCCTTTCTTTTGAATATTTTTTATTACTACATTTTATAATTATTTATTAGAAAACTTTTTATAATTATATACTACTTATATTTATAATAATTTTGAAAGTCATTCGTGAATATTAAGGAACTATTTTTTTCCTTTTAATGTTATTATTATTATTATTATTATTATCATTATTATTATTATTATTATTATTATTTGTATATATTTTCTATATAATTTTTAAATATTTGTTGTAGAATTGTAATAATATTTAATAATATTAATTTATATATTAAAAATATCTTTAACATTTTCATAAATAAGCAAATAAATAATATTTTAAACATTTGTTTTTCAATGTCAAAGACTTTAAAATAATTTAAACTTTTTATGTGCTTATTATAATTGTTCGAGAATCAGCAGTTTCTCGACTCGCGGTACTACCTCTTTGTTTTGTAAATTCTTTTCATACATTTAATACGTTTATGATTGCTATATGTGTCCCAAGATTTTACGAATATTCTTTAAATATACATCGAATATACTTTTGTTCCTTTTTATGATCATTTAACGAGCATGTTTACTCAGACTGTGCCTCGATAATACTTCGAAATAGTAAATATGATCATAACGTGTCTTGCAATATGAGCCGAGTAAAAATAACGGACAAGTTCTTCTAGATATAGAAACATGATTGCTATAGTTCGTGATAAGTTCTTAACGAATACGAGAAATAGAATTAGGGAAAAACCCAGCCAGACCTCAGGACGTCGGGGTGATCGCGCTAACCGCGGCCTGACGTCGCAAAAGGTTAAAAATTAAAAATTAAAAATTAAAAATTACCACCTCTTCGCCCCTGGCACTTCGCCCTTCTCCTGTAAAAGGGCGTTGACATTTTTGTCAAGAGCTTCAATGACAGCAGAAAATTAGTTTCAAACAATAAGCAAATTCTTCCCACTATCACCAAAATCTAAACAGACCACCCCTACTCAAGGGGTGGAGTGAGACATCAAAATCAGATTGCAGGTGCGTTGCGCTTCAGAATTCTCGTTGAAATAAAATCTCTCATAATCAATCTTACACTTAGTCTTACAAAAAAGAGATTCTCGATTACAGTGTTCGGTAATTATAAAGTTTAAGCTTCACGCGACACTGGTACGAAACCACTACACGTTACATAACGTACGCTTGGACCCGCGAAGTTCGGTCACGCGAAAAGTGTCCATCGGCTGCAGCTCTCGCCTTCATTTGGATACGTTGGTACGCCGTATTCGTGACTATCATCGACTGACACACCTGTAAAGGACGAGAACCAGAATCTACAGACCGGAGGCACGTAGTGAAAAGTACATTTATCTAATTGGACAAAAGGGCTGCCACTGCGTTTAACACAATTGAACGTGGTTCTATCAAGGTTTCTAGTGGTGTGTGTGGTCTATCAAGGCCTGTAATATTTTGACAATTAAACAATTCATAAGACTAAGAGGTCGTTGAAAACCTCCTTCAATACTATGAGAAAAAATAACGGTAAATAGAACAAAACAGAATAATTAGTATTTTGTTATAAATTATATTAAGAACGTTAAACATTAAAACTAAAATCAATTAATAATAGTAAAGATCAAGATTTTCAATAAATATCAGTTCACAGCATTAAATTCGACCCCCCGCGTCTGCGTTTCTTTCTACCCTGCCATCTCTCCTCTACCACTATCGGCCTCTCCTCCCTTCATCTTGGGGAGAGCTCATCATCGGAAAAGTTGCCCGAACACTAATAGATTATTATATATTGTTCGCGATTCCGACAGAATCTCAAGTAATCACTTAATAATACCTGTTTACCTTTAATTTAAATGTGACTCTTGCTATAATATTCATTTATCATCTTACGAATATCATTTGTAAGTCTTCTGTAGGAACGTCTCATATTTCGTGATGCCATACTTTGTTTACAATCCCAGTGTTTCCAGCCAAAAGCGCGGTAAGCTTATGGACTGCAAGCGCTGTACAACACAGCCCCCTCTCTCCATCGTCCCGGTCTTCACCCTTTACCACTTACCTAAGGAGGCGACATTCTTTACTCCAGTATCTCACAAACGTAGAGAAATTCATTAGCCGCCCACCACGCAACAATTGTACATCCTCAGCGGCCTAGCTAACTCCGCGGCTATAAGTATAATAAATAAGACCGCAAGCACCCCGAGGCGAGAAGTTACTCTAATTGCTCTACGTTTTCCAAACTATCTTGGAAGGGTTTCCAATGCAACTAATGGTCTTCCAGAAGATCAGTTCTCACGCCCAGCGTCAGGTTACGTACGAAAGAAGCTTCTTCCAGAGGCTGAGCACGCTACTTTATAAAGCTCGCGGTTGAATCCTTCCCATCCTGGACGGAGCTCCCAGGTGGAGCGCAGATGGAACACGCATAAGAGGCAAGTAGCACCACGGCTTCACGTCTATGCGTAATGCATGTACGATTGGGCCGTCGCCGCAATCCTCAGCCAGTAAGCCGAATGAACTATAAAATCACGCGACGGCTCGTCGATGGACAACATACATGTATTACGGGGCCAGGTAGCCAAAAAACCTATAAGACCACGCGGCGATTCATCTATGCGTAATTAACAAGAATTACGGGGCCATCGTCGCCAATTTGTTTCGGACAATAAATTTATCTTATTAACTCTGATCAAAAGTTGTATTTATTGAACTAATAATAATAATAGGAAAAGAGCGCAATTATTAATATGATTAATAATACTATTGTTTATAGACGAGACGCGAAGCGCGGATTGTTTGTGCACTGTGTGATTGCCGCACTTACACGTTACGCGAGGTGTGATTGTTTATGATTGTCTTTATATTATAATATTATCCCGCACTTTCGCATTTGATCACGCATTGTTTTAGTGTTTGTAATTTGGCGTGAGTTCAAAGGTATTTGTATTGTCCGAAACAAAGTGGCGGCGATGGTCTAGTAATGGTTGTTAATTATGCGTAGACGAGTCGCCGGGCTCCGTAATACATGTATATTGTGCATCGATGAGTCATCGCGTGATAATAAAGTCTATGTGGAATGCTTTCAGAGAATAGCGGCGCAGGGATCAATCGTACATGTATTACGCAAGGACGTGAAACCGTGGTGTTACTTACCTCTTGTGCGTGTTCTCTTCTGCGCTCCACCTGTGAGCTCTATCTAGAATGGGAAGGATTTAACCGCGGGCTAAGTAGCTTGCTCACCGTCTGGACGAAGCTTCTTATAGTACGAATTCAGACGCTGGGCGATGGAACTGCTCGTATATAAGACCACTCGTTGCACTGGAGACCCTTCCGAGGTGGGCCGGAATAGGTAGAGCAATTGGAGAAACTTCTCCCCTCGGCGTGCTTACGGTCTTATTTTATAGCCGCAGGACTAGCTAGGCCGCCGAGGATGCATGGTGGGGAGTCTAACGAATTTTCCTACGTTAGTGAAATACAAAAGCAAGGAATGTCGCCTCCTTTAGGCAAGGGGTAACGGGATAAAGACCGAGACGACGGAGGGAGGGAGCTGTGTTGCAAAGCGCTTTGCACTTCAAAAGCTTACCACGTTTTTGCTGGAAACACTGGGATTGTAAATAAAGTATGGCAATCATGAAATATGAGACGTTCGAACAGAAAGACTTGTAAATAATATTCGTAAGATGTTAACCGAATATTCTAGCAAGAGTCACATTCAGAAGTAAATAGGTATTTAGTGACTACTCGAGATTCTGTCGGAATCGCAAACAGCGAGTAATAAGAGTGGTTATTGACAGTCATTCGCCATTATGCACCTCGGATCTTTGAAAGATAAATAAGTTGTGTGTTGCACCATTTACTATTGCTTGTCTAAAAAATATCGTCTTGTAAGCTATTCGAAGTTTATGCTCAAAGATACGGGCGTGCGTAGCATGGCTCTAATAGCATAGGCCTAAGGCCGCAATTATAGAAATAAATACAAAACTTCTTGTTTGAGTCTTGTTGCAAAGTGAAACTTAAATTCTTATGTAAGAAATGAGGCGTGTGTGAAAAGGAGCAAAATGTGTTTATCATCAGTAAAAGCTAGGCGCATGCAGTAAGTATAATAAATATCATGCCTGCGACACATACTAAGTAAATATCGGGCGTTTCCGACACATAATGCGTTTTCAAAATACATCATAGTTTACAATAAATGTCCCAACCAATTTGAGTGAGTCGAGAGATCCGATTGCTGTTCGGAATCTCGAACATTTCGCCTGCCAGCAGCAAGTAGTTGTTGATTGTTTTCCTTTTGAATGTTGATAGGAAGTATTGATAGTTTGAAAATTGGTCTTGTCGTGGTGGTCTCTCGTTGGTGGATAGCGTTCGTCTATAATGGGAACCAGTGTACCAACCTCTGTTTGTTTTGTTTATGATATAATTTTGTTGTTAATTGTTGTTCGGGCGACAATCCCGATGTGAGCTCTCCCCAAGATGGAGGGGGGAGAGGCCGATCGTGGTAGAGGAGAGATGGCAGGGTAGAAAGAAAGCACAGACGCGGGGAGTCGAATTTAACACTATGGACGGATATTTATTGAAAATCAGATGAATAATTTAGTTGCACAAGTTTAGTTTTATATATAAAATTAAGCGGTCTTGATCTTTACTATTGTTAATTGGTTTTAGCTTTAGTTTTTTAATTGTTTAGATATAATTTATAACAAGCACTAATTAATTTATT
>JAPYYT010002318.1:0-18827 GCA_030522565.1 Ceratosolen corneri | reverse complement strand
TATATATATATATATATATATATATTAATATAATTATTTATTATTAATATATATACATTATTCTGAACTAATTAAGTGTACAGTAAAGGATATAAAATAAATTTAAGTACATAATTTTTTATTACGTTTCATTATTCTTTAATTATAAAATTATATTTTATATTCTAAAATTGATTTTTAAATATAGTAAGCATTTCAAATTTGTTTTTCAGTGAATTTAATTCTGAAACGAGAGAAAAATATATATATCTGTTCTTTTCTGCTCTTTTTATTTCAGTTTTTACAAACAGATTTTCATAACATTAATTTACATTTAATTTTTATATAGACAAATTTAATTATTCAATTGTATGATACTCTTAATTTATATATTATTATCCGAAATATTTTACGTTTAAATATAATAAAAAATATAAAATTGGACAGAAAAAATATAAAACATTTTAAAAATAATACTTTATAATTTATATAAAAAATATAATCACAAAATTAATTTACAGTAAAAGATAGAATTTTTTTTTTAATTTCAAACTTTTATTGGAGCTTTTGGAGTAATTAATATAATTAACATTTTGCACAAATCACAAACATTTATTAATATACTTTGTTAGAATTATTATATTTCGTATAGTTAAACATAAAAATTAAAATCTTCGTTAATCTTATGTGTATTGATATAACTTGCATAGGTCTTGTCTTTATCGAGGTTCTGTGAATGTGAAAAGAAATGTTATACATGTATGCATATGCATCGAGATGTACATAGCCGACAATTTAAAATCTCTTCTTGTGTAGTATATAAAAAATGATGTATTCATGAACCTATGTGTAATTTTATTAAGTAGTATATTTATAAACTTTTGAATATTATACTTTTTATACTTATCTATATCTACTCATATTATACTTTTAATAGAAAAATATAATAGTAGATCTTATGAAATTCTTCGATTTGCATAAAAATAAAAAAAGCAACACAATGTACACTTTTTTCAAATTCAAGATCCTTTTAGGAACTTTATAATAATCATAAATACTCGTGTTTATTCTATTGCAAGTTTAAAAATTAAAAATAACAAACGTTAATTTTTTAATTATTAAAAACTGAAATGAATTTAATTTTTTATAACTATTATAAAATATTTATAAAAGAAGTTTAGTTAATTTATTTTTCAAAATTAAATAAAGTTTTGATATCTTCAACTTAAATTATTTACATTTAACATAACCTTTACATTTAAAATTACCAATTTGATTAACTTGACTGATCTGATATAATATATCAAATATTATTTAATTTTTTTGTTCATAATATAGAATTTCTTTTTCAAAAATAATTTGAATTTAATATTCAAATTTTAAAGTTTGTTTTGCAATAATAATTTTTAATTATTATTAAAATCTGGATTATATACGAATCTGTATTAATAAATTCCTGCAATTGAAATTGATATATAAGATTCGAAAAAATACAACACAGATATAAAAAGTATAATAAATCATTTACTCCATTAGTGTAACAAGAGACGAAACGTTATTACAAAATTAAAAGTACATGTATTGAGACTGTAGATAAGAAAGTGTGAACATTTAACTGCTTTTAACCTATAATAATATGAAAAAAAACCTATCAAATGAAATATAGAAAATTTTTTCTTCAGCAAATTATTTTCACTATCTTTTTATATATAACATTATGAATAGATTCTATATAATAGATTAACATCTATGAATAGATTACAAAGTATTTTTTATTAGCTTCGCTTAAAATTTATAATGCTTATTTAAGATTTCTTTTAATATCTATACCTTATTATTGCGATTAAAAAAGAATAAAAAAATTGTGAAAGAAATCAATCAGTTATTATAGACGGAAGGTACACTCAATAATTTTTATAAATTTAATATTTTTCTAATAAGACTTATTATTATTTTTATTAGAGTATGAATTTATATACAATTATGAAATTACAATTGGAATTTATAAGTTTTTAATATTTAAACAATTCTTTTCAATATAAATGTCAGTATTGTAATTAATGTATTGGGCGTATTAAGTATGAATTCATAATTGGAACAATTGTAATTAGAATCATAGAACATTTTAAAAGTATCGCATAATTTGATAATTTTTTAAGCTATTAATGAAGATAATTAATAAGTAATTTAATATGCAAGAGTAAACTTTAAGTATATTTATAATTATGTAATAATGGTAAAATTAAATATTGATATATTCAAATGAAAGTTTGATTAAATTTATATTAAGCATAATTTAAAAAAAACAGTATAACTCGGAAAAATAGCTAGAATTAATTAAAAATAGCTAAAATAGCAACTGATGAATGTTGTCATTTAAATGTAAAAAAAAATTAAATTATTAAACACAAACCCGTTAAGTTTTAGTATATATACAAATTGCAATTCAAAAACGATACCGCTATATATTTGTCTATGCGGTAGTATTTAAACTTTTTTTATGTTCACTTTTACAATATATTGTTAAATAAAATAAATAGATATTTATAAAGAATAAAAGTTGAAACCTAAACGGTTAAAATAAATTAATAAATTAATAAATTAAAAAAATGTAATAAAATCTATAAAAGAACAGTAATATAAAATTAATAAAAAAATATATATATAATTTATGTGAAAGAAATAATATTGTTTTCTTTGATAGATAATAATACAAAAAGTTATGCTATAATCTCTTTGATCATTCTTCACTAATCGATAAAAAATGAACAATTATATTTGCATATCGATACTATAAAAGTAATTTATTTTGTCTTGCATATAAATACATTTAAATAGTTTTAGTTATTTTTAATAGTTTAGAAATTTTTCGAATATCTTGAAAAAAACTTTTCTTTACATTTTGAATTGAGGTACATGCTTGTCGTAGTTGTGCAATTATTATCGTCGATATTTAAAAAAAAAAATAATTTTCAAATATTCTTCTGCATTGATTTATTTGATATTATAAATAATTTATTCGTAACACTTTAAATCAACATAGCTGTTTTTACCTGCAAAAATAATTATAAAACAACTTCTTTAAGAAGTAAAAAGTCAGCTGTTAACCTTCATCGGTAACCGTTCGCTTTATTTAGTCAGCCGTTGTAAATAGTGGAGGTAGTATCATCATTTCAACAACAAAAATAAATAAATAAATAAAACGGTGAGGCATACGTATATGGATAAAAGCTTAAAGAACGTCAGGTAATAATCCTTTGTTTGCGAGTTCCGCTAGAAGAAAGAAGAACTCGTGCGTTCCATACGCTCACTAGATACAAAGATGACGGACGAGATTGAGTGAAAGAAGAAGTGATTTACATAGAGTTTACTTACCTTTTGAAGTAGGGCGACAACGTCGGTCGTGCCCCAGGATGATATGTCCTCCAGGGCGTCGGTGCGCGACAACCTCGACATCGTACCCGGCGTGCATAACCTCACCGATGACGATATTGGGCGAGGCAGCAAGTCGGTGCTAGACTTCCGATCCGATTGCTGCTCGTTTCTGTCCTACTGTCAGTGGCCACAAGCGTTTAGGGAGAGGGAAATACCGTCGAGAGTCCACTTCTCTTCTAGATTATCTCGGCAGTCGTTACCGCTACCAAGATCACGTACTCACCCATTCACGCACGCACTTTTGCACTTGCACTCCTGCTTATGCCATGCTGCGGCTGACGATTTTTGATTGATGATTTCCATTTTATTTTATCCTCTGCACTCCCTCTCGCTTTCTTACAATTAGATGCTTTTTTTGAGCCTGTGGCTACGTTTTTTTATTTATCTTCACCTTAGCGTCTTTCCTACTCATTCGTTCTTCGTCGCGTGTCATACGACTTGGATTTTCTACGGGTCATAACGCTATTGACAGGATGGAGATTAATTTGATTGCTAGTCAGGTCTTCATTATGCCTTATAACTCAATATCGATGCATTTACTATTCAATAAATTGTATTTGTGCACAATTGTAACGTAAAATTTACTAATAATAACGATTAATAACGTTTTCTCTTGACAGTGTGAATTAAAGATCATTTTCCATACTTCCAATTATTCTTTTTTGAACAATTCTTTTATATAATACAGACATTACTCGTGTAAAAAATGTCTTTAAACGAAACTATAAAATGCAACTTCGTGAGTGATAGATATGTAATCGTATACTATTACATTTCTATTTGTAAAAAAATTAAAAATACATTTATTAACATTAAAAAAAAACCTAGTTTTAAGTGCATCCCTTTCATATAATAAACTTAAACATTATCTACATTTTTTGCATAAATTTCTTTAAAAATAAAAAATTTGTTTAATAATTTAATATTTATAGACAACTTATTGATTTTTAATAAGTATACTACGTAAAACCTCTTACATAAAATATACATATGTATACAAACATTTTAATTTGAATTCTTGACGTAAAATAAAGTGAATCTAATTACAATTTTAAAGGAAACATAGAGTAAAAAAAATAGTTTTAAATACCATTTAAAAAACTCTAATTCGTTAAAAAAAGCAACGATAACTAAATCTATATTTAATTTCATACAAATATTATTTCACGAGTTTTTTCTAATTAAATTACACACGAATATAAGTTTAAAATAAATATAAATTAAAATAAAATTATATATTTTTTAAACAAATATATTTACACAATAGCTACTAAATTTGCTTAAAAATCGTTTAGATGTTGTTTGTTTACTAACTGTATAAACATTATATAAATTAAAAAAATAAAACATTGGCTACACTTAAAAATTCTTTAAATGATGCGCAACAACTTCGTAAGTTTAAATGTGTTCTCTACTATACAAGATTCACAATTGATAAGAATAGCGCTTTAAAAATTTTTACAGTATTATGAATTAAATTGGTCTTAATAACAGTTTGATAAACTATATCAATTTGAACTTAATATATTGATATTTTGAAGAGTAAATATATATAACTAGTATAAAATTTCTTTCTAAACATCAAATATACCAAAAAATTAATTTATCTTGAATATTAATAATATCTGTTATTGTATTTTCATCAACATTACATTATCATTACTATTATTATTCATTTCAGTCTTTGGTAATTAATGTTTTAAAATATTGGTTTTTAATATACACCTCTTTATAAATTGATTTCAAGTTCATGCTATGTAACTTTAAAAAAAAACTTTTTTTTTAAGTTTAAACTTAGTAGCCAAATTTAAAAGACCGCCTAATACACATAGATAAACCAAATTACTATTAACTGTATTGTTCTATTTTTTATTCTCTTTGATTATTAATGTACAATTTTTAAACCACCTGAAAGTTGTATTCAACTTCTTAATAGTCATATGAATTTGCAATGTATTAACAGTAAATTATTTATGAATTAATGATTCCTTTTGAATTTCGAGCTACAGTCATCCTTATTGCTTTGATACAGGTCTTTCTGTCTGCCTCTCTCTCTCTCTCTCTCTTTCGCTCGTTCGTTCTCATTCTTTTGCAATGTGATAATTGGATAATTGCATCGTTGAGCTTACGAATGACGCTATGTATTCTTGTTTTTACTTTTTTTTTTAAATACTAACAGGATTAAAATTTCATATATTGTTCTTGGTCTATTAGTATTTTGATTGCTTTCCTTTTACGTAAATACATAAATACTAAATATATAAATATATCACGTAAATCAATTTATTAATTTTAATAGTTAGATTATTTTAATAATAATTGATAAATTAATAATACTTTGTAGCTTTGCGGTATTCATTTTTATATCGCATTTTAAAATAAATTAAAATATTTTTAGGCGATAAATGAGCCATATTTTCGAGATATTTTTATTAAACTAGTATAACAGCAATATTTAATTTTATCAATAACTAAATATGATTATCCATTATATTATAGTACAAAAGGATTGAAGAAAATTGGCACGAACGAAACCAATGTTCTATATATTTCTAATTATTCATAGGTTTAATTATTATAGGTTTATTATTTATTAACGTCATTATTAAATAATTAAAAATGAATTATCAAAATTAAAAATATAAAATCATAAATCAAGAGATATTTTAAATAATAAAAAGTGTAATTAATTAAAATGGTTTTATATAATATTATATATCAAAAGGTATTAATAAATAGATGAAACATTGATAAATGGAAAATTTTAAAATAGAATAACCATGATTTAAGAATTATTTAATAAAATAAAAAAACCGTTAATAAATTAAAACTAGAAGAGTAAAGTGTAAAATAAATAATAAATGAAAGATAGTTATATTTGATATAAATGAATTATAGATTTTTTCTGTTCCCCTGAAAATAAGTTACATAAAATTTAAAATACTTAAGGAAATAAATATTTTATTAATAATTGTACAAATATTTTAATAAAGAATTAATTATGTTAATTTCTTACATATACCTAGATATATTATTAGACATTATTGAAAAATCATCCTTAAATAAATAATCATTTATAATAATAATTTTGTAATTATCAAAAATGTATTATTATTAAATTGCGATATATTGTTAAAATTACGTAGTTGTACAGGATGAACGTTTACCATAAGTAAAATATTGCATTTAGTTACAAGAAATCATATTTCAAAACTGTTTTCATTTCGGACAAGAATTTCCAATTTGTTATGAAATGTTTGCGAAAATACCGATAGTATGTAATTATGGCGATTACTTATATATTTCTATGTTTTCTTGTATAAAAAGAGGACTGATCGATATTTAACTTGTAAACAAAAATTATAATAATCGTAATATATTAATTAAAAACAATAACGATAATAACATTAATGTAAAGCTAAGATGGGCTGAATCTTAGGTTGACATGTCATTTAATATGCCTGCGTACTCTTATGGTTTGCCGATAATGCCAGCATTGACAATATTTATGGGCCAATAGTCTACACAGTAGGCGGTGTGATAGGTCGGACACAGCGATACGGACGAGTAGCGGAGGCGGGCGGAGAGGGGCATGCCGGGTCTTAAGCATATCCCATTATCCGGCACACGTGCACTTAGTCGATAATAGCATGGCCTCTCCCTACCGACCTAGCAGACGACGCGCGCGCACTTGCGGCGGTTAGCAGACGACGTCACAGTCTCGCCACAGTCGAAGCTTCCACTCGTTGTGCTGCTGTGGTGTTGCTCGTTTCGCACGTCTAGACGCTACGCAACCGACCCCTGATTTACGAATCGCATGGTTCAGTACTGACGGCTGCTCCTTGGCAGGGAAAGCGCCTCATTCGAGCTTTAAGCGTCCGCGCACTTCTATTGCCACCGTCGCAACCACCACTGCCGCCGGAATGGACGCTGAGGCGTTTCTCGATATGGCCAACCAGGTGGTCAAGTTGAAGATGTTTCCGTACTTCGATGTAGCACACTGCGTGCTCTGCGCGCTCCACGTTAGGGAGGACCTGGGACCAGGTAAGTATCTACTAGCCACCGAGGGATTCTATTATTAAAAGGGTGCCGCCCGCGGCCCGCTCTTTTTTTGCCTTCACCGAGGGATGGCGCGCGAGTGTCTTTCCCGATTTAGATTTTTCCGTCCTCTCTATTTCTTTCGCTTACTCCCTTTTGCCATTGAGCATTCGGGTTACAGAACAAATCTAAGAGTGGAGCCCGAGCTCTCGGCTTCGATACTAATTCTCAGTTACTCCTCCCCCCATCATTGCCATCGCCACGACCACCACCATCATCACCACCCCCACATTCACTTGTTAAACTAAACTACACAATATATCTGTCTTGCTACTACCCGGCTTATTCGCAGCCTATTAGCAGTCTTATTTCGGAACGACAATAACGATGACGATAACGATGATATATGAGCTAGAAGTATTCATGCCTTTTTAATTTTCATTGATTTTTTACAACGAATCGGCTTACAATACAAAAAGCATATTATATCCAGACACACGAGAGATCGTTATGTTTATTTTTTATCAATCCTTGACGATATTTATCTGCCGAATGCTACTTACACTTTTCTTTTCTTTTTAAGGAAAATACTCTCACTTCGTTAAAAGTACGTACCTGTTTATAATCTCGGATTCATAAATGAGATTTCAATCATCAATGGGGTGCCACGAATATATAATTGTTCAAATCATTCATTTCGAATGAATTTATTTAGCACACTCATTCTTCTCACCATATTCTTTTCCATTTGTTAAATTTGAAGATTGTAGCAATGCGATTCTAGTCGACCACATAAGAAGCAATGTAAAGGACTTTTAATATTTTATTACAGCTCTTATTGAACAGTACTCGGATATATAATTTTAATTGACTTTTATTATAACTTATTATAGTTCATTGCCTATTTGTAGAACGTCGTGATATAAAAAATGAATGTATTATTTAAATGCATATGCATGATATTTGTAAAAACAGAATAGACTTTTTTATTTATAGTTGATTTATTGTGATAATCAGTACTTCAACATTCGTTATAATATAAAATCTATGAAATCAAATAAAAATTATTATTGGTTAATTTTTATATAAAATTTTAATATTTTCTTTTAAAAAATAATTATATTAGTCACTTTAAATAGTAAAAACAGTCATTATTAATAGTACAAAATATGTTGAGAAAGTGTAATCTCTCATTCGCAAAATATCTGTAAAAACATTCATATAACTAATTAAAAAGAAATATTACTTAATTAAAAAAAATAATTTTAAAATGATTGAATTTAAAATTTAAAAATTTTAAAAACTTAATCAATTTACCAAATAATTTTACATCTCTTTTTTTAAATTAAATTCAATTGTTCAAGAAAAAAATAATTTTTAAAAAAGCTAAACGAAAAAATTTAATAATATATCATTTATAAATGTTAAATACGCTTCGTTGTTTATAATCTTTTAAGTATGTTTAAGTTTAAATCGAAAATATTTTAATTGGTTATGTCGACTGATTTTCTTTTATCGTAAACGTAAGATTATAGTCAGTTTTTATTATATTTCTTTGTTATAAACTTACATACACATAATGACAAGGTATAATTATCTCATGCCATAAAAACATGTATTATTTATAAATTAAACAGATATAATATTTAAAAAAGTTCCAAAATAAACATTTGTTATTAATATTGTCAAAGAAAATTAACTTTTAAATAACAATGTATATCGTAATTTCAATCTTCATAAATTATATTTGTATAAAATCTTTAATATGTTTGATCTCATATACAATATTTTTAAATCATTATATTATTGTTTGAAATTAAAATTTATTTTCAAAAGAAAATTATATCGTTTCTTTTTAATGAAATGTTGGCATTCATTACCTTATAAGTCACAATTTACCAGAATAAAATTAAAAATAAAAAAATTTTTATATTGACAGTGATACAAGAAATATACAAGATAAATTTTAAAATTAATCTCTAATTCAACACTTGTAGATGGTACTTTAAACTGAATGTATAGTAATATTTATCGACATTTAATAAAAGTCCTGAATACACAATTAAAAAATTTGAATTATAAAATAAAAAGTATTAATAAGTTTATACAAATAACTGGCACAATCGATACATAATTCTTAGCGTTTGCTTTGCCCAAGTTTCTATTACTCAATCTATTTCTGTATGTGCCTTTAGTCACCAACTAATGAAAACGAACATATTAAGATCTTCCTGCATTGCAAAAATACGCATTTTTCTTAATTCGGGACTGACTAATATATAAATATCAAAAGGTAAATAATATAGTTAACAAACATTAGTTTCGATATGTGCTTATGTAATATATATAATATACTTTATAAAATATGTACTTTGCTAGCTAATGGACAGAAATACTTTCCAAATCAATCAAAGATGTTATCAATATTCCGTGTTATTTTAGCTAGCATGTAACATTTGGTCTAACTCTTTCATTATTTGAAATAAATATTCGAATATTGGCAAATAAAAAATTTTTTTCTAAATACTATATACTTCAGTATGATTTAGTTATATATTTAAAGCATCAAAAAACAATATAATTTTAATTTTGATATCAATATAAAAAATATAAAACAATGAATTTCCTTTTTCAAATTAATTTAGATTATATTATAATTGTTTTTTTATATTTTTTAAAGAAAAATTATATTCTTTATACTTTTTTTTCTTAAAATTGAATGATTATTGATATACAAATTTAATCACTATTTACACAATTTAAACATTACACGAGACTGCATAAATGTGTCGTTGCGTATGTATGTATAGCACTTAAATGGGTTCCAGCAAACCTTTGTGAAATATTACACTTTTATAAAAAATCAAAACGTATAATAAAATTCTTTTCGCAAATTATACATCTGTACAGTAAAACAAATCACTATATATTATGAAACAAAAACTTGATTGAAAACAAAATTGAACTATTCTATAAGGTTAAACGTGTATAATGAAATAAAAATTGAAGTTAGAAAAAAAAATTTAAATATATTTAATATATTTCTTTATGCATATAGATAAGTTTTATATTGAATGTCACATCTGACATTTAACTGCTCATACCATTAAATATATAAATATTTATAAAAAAATTAAATCAATGGAACAGAAATCTCGATTCATTGATTATAAAGTTTAAAGAAGTTTATCAATATTCAAAACTATGAAACTCATTACAATTTGTATCATTCATTACATTTGTAAATTATCGATAAATTTATACAGTTAATATTAATAATTATAGGGGCGCATGCATTTTCAAGAAAACACCCTTTGTCATGTTGGCTATCGACAATGTTGGTAGTTTTTGCCGGTGGCATGTTGTGCAATGGCTTACTAGGAGAACCCATTTTAGCACCTATGAAAAATACATCACAAGTGGTCGTTGCTACCGTGGTTTGGTTGGTTTATTACCTTAAACAAAATAAATATACGAAATTTGATCAAAATGATAATAAAATTTTAATTTGCAGGTATTTCATTTTTTATACGCCATTTGACATTGGATATAAAGTCGCCAAATTCTTGCCTATAAAAATTATATGTGCTGCAATGAAAGAAATATACAGGTACGTTTAAATATATAATAAATTTGTTTAAACATAAATATGTAATAATTCTTCATTGTACTTTAATTTCTTGTGATTAAAGTAAAAAATTTCAATCGGTAGGTGTAAAAAAGTTTACGATGGAGTTACTCACGCAGGCAAATTATTTCCAAATGCATATCTCATTATGATATTTATTGGAACACTCAAAGGTACGTAAATAAAATGTTTATATTTAAAAATCAGACAACTGAACTAAATTTTAAATATATCATGGTTATAATAATAAACGTGCGATTTTTCTGCTTTAACCTTGTTAATACGAATGAATTATTAATTTCATACAATAGTATTCTCGTTTTGAATTTTTGAATGAATTAATATTTTTTTTATTTAAAATCAAAACTACGTTTAATTAACACAGAAATATTTAAGTATATGATTAAATTTTTATAGCAGTTAACAAATATATATTTACTTTTCTTAGGGAATGGGGCTGGTTTTACAAAATTATTCGAGCGTCTAATCCGTGGTGCTTGGACTCCAACAGCTATGGAATTTATGCAGCCAAGTTTGTAAGTATAATAAAAATAATAAAAATGACATATAAATATTATTTTGAATACCGTAAAATATTTCTTACTCAACAGCCCCACAAAAGCATCAATGGTTGCCTCAATTATTTTTGCCTTGGACAAAAAAACTGACCTTATATCAGCACCGCATGCCTTAGTGTATTTCGGAATCGTCATATTCTTCGTATACTTTAAGGTTTTTATACAACTTCTTCATTATTATTATATGTAATTGAAAGCTTAAAAATACTTTATATCTATTGCAACTATTAACCAACCCTATCATGCTTACTTTCTATACGTTACATTTTTAACAAAACGTTTATATAAATAATTTTCGAAATTTTTATCAAAAACTGTATATACTATTTAAAATTATACCCAAAAACCAGAAATATTACAATACAAAAATCAAGTTAATTAATATACGATTGATTTGTTACAGTTATCTTCCATACTGTTGGGTATCCATGATCCTTTTGTACCGTTTGAGAATTTATTCTGTGCTTTATTTCTTGGAGGTATTTGGGATTCACTTGCTAAAATATTAGGTTGTGGACAAACCAAAGATGAAAAAACAGATCCAAAAAAGACAAACTAGATAATGAAATGTTAAATAAAGATATTTTTGAACAATTTTGTTCGTGATCTGAATGTCTTTTGTTTCATTAAAGGCTTTATTTTCTTTTGATTATTATATTCTGAAAAATAACTAAAGTTTATACATAATTCATATGCAATTTAACATATACAAATTAGTGTAATTATATGTTATTGATTTATGATTATAATTATTTACGTATGATTTATACATACACGTTTCTAAAAATTGAATTTAAGAAAGAACTAAAAAAGAATTTTTATTTGTTCAAAGCATGACTATGATATAAGGCAGTTTTATAATATAAACTAGTCAACTGATCAGAAAAATTGACTAATTATTGATAATAAATACAATATATGAAATAAATGAAAACAAAATAATTTTTTTGAAGTATCGATTAAAGAAGAAGTTTTATGTGAAATTATGAATAATTATATATAATCTACCTTTCAAATTTCAGAAGTAAAAAATGTTTTCGATATGCAATCTTTATAAATAATTATATATCATAACAATTAATTGTTGATCAGTTTTATAATAATGCTAACTAATGTATAATCCAGTTTTATTGAATTAAATAGTTTAATTTTAACTGAAACACACACACGCACACGCATATATTTGTATATACAGTTGTTGGAGATAAAATAAAAAACTTTTTTTTGTAAAAACAAAACAAGTATCAATGTAACTAAGTTCATTTCATTTAATTAAACAGTCTTGTTATATTTAGAATTAAAAATAATTTAATTACTATTTTGGGTAATCTCTGCAAGACATTATGTTCCGGAAATAATTCCTGTGCGTGTGTAATTCTGCAATGAAAGGAAGACAAAAGTAGGTAGTGGAAAGAGAGAGATAGCTAAGAAAATTTAAAAAACTGTACAAATTAACGAATAAATATAATCCGTAGTGAATTTATTGATAATAATAAGTGAAAGATAAACACTAACAAATAAACTAAAAGTTGAATGTAAAGGTGCAGAAGAAATTAAGTTGAAGAAATGTGTCTTGAAGATTGATTGGATTTGAGTATCTCTTTTAATTAGCTCGAACTCAAATTTCCATATTAATTTAATCTTGCTTGTGTTGAATTTATAATTTTTAAGAATCACCAATCACTTAAATAAACTTCTGCAAGTTTATCTTCTTGCTAATTCTTACCTCATGTAAGAATCATTATTCAAGCCTTTCCTACCTTCAGCAATAATCATTAAGAACTTAAATAAATTCCTTTTCAAGATTATTAATATGAAAACCAATATAAGAACTATTTTAGTGTAGAATAATCATCGTAGTCCTTCTGTATAAAAGGAACTATTTTATTCTAGAATAATCATCTTTAAGTATATCTTATTGCTCTTGCTTTTACTAAGTGCTCGAGAATACTAGCCCATCGCGGTTTCTGAAATTCTATTTATGATTCGAGTAAAAACTGTTAAGGGTATGGAAGTGTACGAAAAAGCGTAATTGTTTCTATGCGCTTTTCTATGTTTATTATCGATAAATGCTTTTTTCTATGGTCACGCCTGCAATTTATCAACAAAGCGGAAATAGGAGCGGAAAGTCGATGCGACAAATACAAGGAATTAACAGTCCGTTACAAAACTGCTTAGATATTCGAAGAATCTCAAACTCATTTGTTTTCTCAAAAATTAGAAGTGATCATTATTTTATTCATTAGTATATAAAGCATATGTATAAAATTTATTTATTTACTAAAAATTTACTAAATTAAAAAAATTAAACAATAGTAAACCACTCAACATGGAATTACTGTTCAAGAACTAACCCGAATATAAACTCTTCCTGAGTAGTGTGAGGGAGAGGAAGATGATGGAAGGGAAAAGATATATGTGATAATGTAAATTGTGTTAATTGAAAAAAGATGGAGATTATAATGTTGTTTTTGTCATGATGTATGTTCCTTACTGTTGCAAGATTAAGACGTAAATTGAATACCGCTAAGCTTGGAGTGGTTCTATTAATTATTTACTGTGCGTAATTTATTCTAGTCTAATATGGTGTTAAATTTTACATGGGTCTACTAGTCTTACTTGCCTTGTAATTGTGCTGGCTTTTTGGCCTGTTAGTTTCACTTAATTATTAATTATTTACTAGGTTTGCATAATATAGACTGCTATTGCACGTCGTCCAGTAGTTTATATAAATTAGTCACTACTTGTCTTGTCGTACTCTGCCCTTTTTTATTTTCTCCGGTATGCGTAACATGGGTTGGTAATGGATGCAGCGTTCAATTGTAAATTGAACACCGCGGTATCGAGGTTTTCGTTATGTAACTTTTAGCGACTTGGTACTAGCGTTGGGTTGAAGCTTTTCTTTAATGATGCCGAATGCTGATGTTAGAGAACCACTTGCTTTGAATGTAAGACTAACTACTCCATTTAAATTTGGAAACTTTCTTAAACAGATTATAACTTCTCAGAGATACATGGTGCGCAACCCAACTGCAGTGTAAATTAATGTCCTCTCCTCGTTCCTTGTGAAGGGATGGTCATCTTCGATTTCCACGGAAGTGGGAAGTTTAAAAATTAAAAAAAAAATTTTTTTTTCTGATCGGGTGATTAATAATTAATTAATTAATAATTAATTATTTTTAACTAATTTTCAGTTGTCACTGGAGCTCTAGTCAAATAATGTCAACGCCCTTTTGAAAAAGGAAGACGTATCGGAGGTGGTGGTGGCTTACGCTATTGTATTGACGTTTTGAAGCGTGGCTTGGGTTTTCACACTTCAAATTTGAATCGGTTCGTTATGAAAATATTACGAAGTTTGACAACTGCGAAAATTCCTAGATCTTGTTCGTTGTTTTTACTATGCTCGTATTGTGACACGTGATGGTCATATTGACCATCACCTAATTTTCAAAGTGCAGTCCGAGTAAACACGCTGTAAAAAGGTCAAAAAGAGTACTCGATGAATTTTCTAACTATATTCCTAGGCTCTTAGGACATCTGGCAAACATAACCATATAATTAATTTGTATTCTAAAAAACTTACGAATAAAAATGTAGTACATAAACGATCGAGAAACCAACTGACTCTCGAAGAATTATATACTATATTGTTTTAAATATAATAAATTCTATTTTAATATAAACGTATATGTAGAAAAATTTGTAAACTTTATGAAAAGTTAATTATATTCAAGTTAATTATAGTGAATTATCGAAAGCAATATATTTTTTAGATTTCTTTACTGTTTTTGTTTTAATATATAATTACTTAATGAAGTAATATATATTATATCAAAGTTATAAATGTACTAGATAATTAATTATTTTAAAATACATTGGAAATAAATTATCAGTTTAATTTTTTATATTTTATAGACATGATTAATAAAAAACTAAAAAATGATTTCTCTTTACTTAATAATGTTTTTATATAATCAATTAAATTTTTTACTTTACTTAATAATTTACTTAATAATGTTTTTTATATAATCAATTAAATTTTTAACAAAAGATTGAAAAATATATAAATATTGCTCATTTTTAATTGCTAAATAATTTTAGATTTATGATATACATAATATAACAAATATTATAGTTAACATACTTTTATATATAAATTAATATATTATATCTAATAAAATATGTAAAACAAACTTTTTTATATATATATATTCTCATATTTTTATATTTCTTTTATTTTTTTGTAATAATTATATTCATAACAATTTAACAACTAAAAATCTTATATATATTATGTTGCAAATATCACTATTTTGTTTTCGTTTACTAATGTGTTATATAACATATTAATATCATATAAATATTTTTATCATATTTAAATGTAAATTATTTTTGTTTCATCAATCAATTGTCTATATTATTTAAAATACTTTTAACGATATTTATAATTCCTGAAATTTAATATAATGTTTAATATAATATAATATACTATTATTTTTATTCAAGCATTTACACGTACTTTCATATTTTAAAAATCTGAGTTATGCTTACATCGAAAAATTCTACTACTGTTCGTAATTCCATTAGTTTCTCGACCGTCCGCACTACCTCTTTGTTTGTAAATTCTTTTTAAAAACATTTAATATATTTATGATTGCCAGATAATATCTCAAGAGCCTGCGAATATAATCAGAAAGTACGTCAAGTATTACTTGTATCTCTTTTATGACTATTTTACGATCATGTTTACTCGGACTGCGTCTCAAAAAATGGTAATGGTCAATATTACCATCACGTGCCTTGCAATACGAGCCTAGTAAAAACAACCGACAAGACTTCTACGCATAAACAGCTTAGTTGCTATACTTCGTGATGTTTTCTTAACGAACCGATACAATTTGGAATTCATGAAAAACCCAGCCAGGTTTCAGTCATCGGGGCAACAGTGCAGTCCGCGGCCCGACGTCCCAAAAATTGCCACTACTTCACCTCTGGCACTTCGCCCTTCTCCTCTGTTCATATTACTTGCCAAGAGCTCCAATGACAACAGAAAATTAGTTTTCAAACCAACAACAAAGCTTCCCACTCTCAAAGAAATGGAAGATGACCAGCCCTACTTAAGGAGCGGGCTGAAACATCAAAACTACTAAGGAGCGGCGCGCTGCATGGGGGATATTTCTCTCAGCTATTTAAGGGAGGATCTTGAAGCTAAATAAGTGGTCTCAACAGCGACTCGGTAAAATTTACAAGGTATCTTCTTCACGATGCTGATCAACACTGGCACAACCAATCTACTTCCTGGCTAGCCCTTTTTCCTTCTTCTCTGCAACAGCGGTCTTGGTGACACCAATAAAGTGCGCATCCATGGCTCTAGTTCCAGCTATCCAGCAATAGGCCCAGAAGGAGCAAGGTAGGAAGTAACAAGACCTGGGCGCCGACGCTCTAAGTGATAAAACAAATACAGTATGTAACATACTGCTCCGACTATTATCTAGAATTAATCAATCAACAAAATTTTATGCATTTAATTAACCGTTCTTCCAAACATATTCAATTATTCATTTTCCATTTAATAAGCTAAAGAAACTGACGAAAGAATATAAGTTTACTCAGTATAATTATAATTAATCCAACTCTCTCGGTATTTAATTTACACCTGAATATTAGGGTTAGTGTGGAATAAAAAAAATAAAGATAAAAAATAAATAAAAAAAAAATAAATAATAAATCAAATAAAGACAATATCATATTTCAACATATATTAAATAGAGACAACATCATTATTTCCGTATATTTTTAATAAAGAGTTAACAGTATTAAGCTCATCGTCTTCGTCTAAGCTTATTTCAATCCTGCTATCTCTATCCCTTTTCACGGCCGGGCTCTCCCCCCTTATCCTCATGGTGACAGATTGTATTGTCATATTGTTATAATAATATAACATATTATCATATTTCTCATTTCTCAAACACTCGAACATAACTATATGCATAAAAAGAAAAAAAAAATCTTGTTCCGATATCGAACGAGCTTAAAGTTATTCATAAGCGTATTTTCTTTTGTTTTATAATTTAAAGTTATACGTAGATTTTTCATATTAATATTATAAAAAGATAGAAACAGCCCTACGTATAGTGGTTTCATCTTAAAAATTTGCCAATTATAAATGTTTTAGAGAATTTAATTTAAAAAATGATTCGTCATTACCATTTGATGTGTTACCTATCATTACATATAAAATTAATTTTATTATAATTTGATTTTTGAATGAATTTCTAGTCAATAATTGCGAACGTAATATTAGTATTATAATTCAGAGATCGATAAATATTAATATTCATAAAAAGTTATGTTTAATTGAAATATTTATAAAATTCCTGGTACGACAATTTCGTTCGGCCTTGTTAAATAAAAAATGCAAATATTTGTAATAAATATGAATATCTGTATATCATAAACCATACATTTTGTCTTTTGGGTAGAGGTCCATTAAATATAAATGCATTAAAAAAATTAATTTTATGAACAATAATTATAAATATTCAGTGAAATATACAAAATTAATAGTTAAATTTTAAAGTATATGGACTACGAATCTTAAACGTAAAGTAATGGTCGCCAATTCTTTATTCGACTTTTAATAAAAATATAGTCTTTCTTTCACTTGCTCAAGCAGATTCTGTTACATTACAAGGCAGTTGACTTAAATTATGATTAATACTCTCAATTTTGTTCTTCATCGCAAACTATTTTTTTAGCATTATTTTGAAAACGTATTACCGTTTCGAACGATATTTCATGTAACGATCACCCTAGTTACTTGAACACAGTTTTGTTCTATTGTTCGATTATGTATTTGGATAATAAAATTATGAAATTAAATAAGTACCATTCTAAATTACATATGTTTAAACAATGACAAATATTAATACAAAATTATTAGAAAAATATATTTTCATAATCTGATTTTATGATTTAATTATATTTTCATTCATAATAACATTGTATATTTATATTATATATTGTTCGGGCGTAATCCCGAGTGTGAAATTTCAGATAGTGGAAGGGGTGAGATAGCAGGGAGTAAAATAAGAAAGAAAATTAATGTAATCCGGACAACGTAAAAACAAATAAAGATTTATTGAATTTATAAAAGCGATCGAAAATGC
>JAPYYT010002317.1:0-18858 GCA_030522565.1 Ceratosolen corneri | reverse complement strand
TATTTTAACAAATTCTTTAATAAATAAAATAATTGTTTAAATAAATTTGATATAATAATACAATTGTACTACTTATTACGAATGAACCTCCTGTTCAATGCCGTTGAGTAACTAGTTTTACGCAAAAGTTCATATTCAAAGGAAATTTTTGCTTTATATAAAAAAAGCTGTAAGCAAAGGGAGTCATCCATTTTTGTACAGCACGGGTGCTCATATTCGCTCCAAAACAACACTCATGGCAGTCTTGCAGATCTGACGTCAGCGCCTTAGTTCGTAAGATACTTGTGCTTGTACCGAAAATGAGCTTTGACATCATCATTTTCGCACTTGGCACGGTGCTCATGATTCTATTACATTATTTCTTCTTTCTCTAACATTTTCGCATTAACGGGTCGTTGATCCTTAATAGCCTTCACTGAACTATTTTCCTTGGCTATAACGATAATTGGCAATTCGATAGCATTTTTCACTTTATAAGACAGTTAAGCATTGATATATTTGTTTGAAAATTTCCAAAAATAATCTCACGAATAACCCACGAAATGACTAATTGAATATTTGTTTAGAATTATAACATTATAATATATATAAATTATTATATTTTATTTCATATACTGTCTCGGATATTATGGATTTATATTAAAACTTTATAAGTGGTAATATAATTTAATATTCTATTTGAATTAGTACAATCATGTAATGAATTAGAATTCTTTTAATTTTATGAATTTTGGTTTCAGTTTCCCAAAAATTTATTTCGATTACAGATAATGTTTAAAATTTACTGTAAAGTCTAAATATCAATAGTTAATACTTACAACTTATAATCTTCCATCTATACAATTCACCTAACAAATCGTAAGTGTATTCCTTACCTGAAACAAAAAATATATATATTTAAAAATAATATAAAATTATGAAAGATTACAATTAAAAAATCATTGGAATATTAAAAAATATGAAATAATAGCTATATTTTCAAATATAAAAATCATTTAATATATATTTTTAAATGTATAAATTTACTAATTTATTTTGATGTGACTAATATCTAAATTATTTCTTATCATTATGCCCCTTAATCGTTTTTAAATCAAGCTACCGCGAAAAATTTAATACGGAAGTAATTAGTTAATAGAAAGTAATTTGAAACTATTTGCTATTTCTGAAATTTATCAAAAATATTAAAGAAATGCATTAAACTGCATATATATTTTTTTACATTTATATCTACATTCATAAGTTATCATTAAAAAATACGCAGATTTACTCGCAGAAATTGAAATAATACTGAAAATAGTAATTCAAAGGTATAAAATAGAAAATTATGAAATAATCCAAAAATTTTCAATCAACACATTTTGTAAATAAACAATATTTGTGTTTCCATTTTATTAATTTTTCCAAATCTTCGAGTATAATCAAATTAATTTTTATAAATCTCAGAAACAACAAATAACTTTGAAAAAATAGTTTATTAAAAGAGGATAATATATATGAAATTTATAAATAATCAATTTTAGTTATTTACATAAGATTAATGTAAGTATATTAAAAAAAATCAACAAATATATTGACCTATTATGAAATTTAGGGCTTTAGTCGCAATTTAGTAAATTAGACCTGTTATATTATTTAGTACTTTATAGAAACAATTATAAGTAAAAAATAATAAATAACTAAATGAAGTAATATTATTTCTACTATAATATTTACATGGTGTTTAGTAAATTCACTAAATACGAATAAAATTAATTTAAAATCTAACTTTAGTAGTATTTATATTCAACATAAAATTAAGTTTGATGTATATTTTTTATATTTAAAATTAAGATCAATAGTAATTAAAATAAAATTAACAGTAATAACCTATGAAATTATTCCACAATATTAATTTAGATTTCAACTTACTGTTAACTAACGACAGAAAAATACAAAGTTTATTAAACTGCAAAGAAGTATATGACATAAGATGATAGTATCTTTAAATTGAAAGAGAAAATCAAAAAAATCCTGTAAAATTTTTGTAATGTCTTTTTGTCTTTAATCATATATCATTGGAATTATAATTAACTTATAAATGTTTATTGTAAGTACATTTCTAATATGAATGAATTTCATAAATTTTTAAACGAATGAAATTGATATGAATTAACCATCTTTAAACTGTTATTGTTATACTTTCTATTTAAGTTTGAAACGAATAAAAACAAGTTTTAAAGCTCTTTTTCTTTAAATATGTAACTTGTTTTTTCTACCGATAAATTTATTGCTTTCAAATAAAAGGATATTTTTAGAGGAACAATATATATATTGAATTCTATGAAAATTTGTCAAATATAAAATATTTAATAAATAAAATAAAAAATTATAATTACTAAACATATAAGTATATCTTTAAAAATTTTTAAAAAATAAATATTCTTTTATTTGTGAAATTACTGAAATAATTATAAATATACAGTATATTGCTATGAAAAATTATTTTCTCATTGTTTCACTATCGTTATCAGTTTACCTGATAGTTGTATGCTTTCAGACAATCAGTTTGAAACTTACTCTACGCTATTACGTGCTGAATTTTTGTTCACCTCAGTTTTCTCATTTTCAATTTCATGAATATTCCTGGATATTGTCTCTACGGTTTCTCCGTTGATTACTAATGGTTATTATAGACGCATATAGGTTATTGTTTTTACTAATTTTTCTTATAAAATATATTTCTAGCCAATAGAACGTGAGTATCTAAGAAAGATTAAAAAATCTTCTCATAAGGAATTCCATATATTATTGTTTGCGTAAAGCGTAAGTGGATTCTCTTAGTCAGTATAAAATCTCTATTTTCAAAGTTTGTATACTTCTAATATCGGACAACTTTTCTTCATATTTTCTCCTGATAACGTGTTATACGTGAATATCTTTCAGTCCATAACAAATACCAGTCAAAACTTCAGTATAAGTATAGTACAGTATAGTATATAATACAGTATAGTAGTGTTGTTGTTGTAGTTTATCGTATCATTTCATTCCTTTCATTAAACTTCGTGTAGACTACTTAAACATCACTGTTCTTCCACACCATCTCACACTCGAAGGTTATTACGAGTAAATATTATAATACTTTTTGCTGTTTAAGCAAACAAGATAGAAAATAGTCCTAATTCACGAGCTAGTTGAATAGTGTTTATAACCATTTCGTAAATATAAACAATCAGTGCGAGTTTAAACAACAAAAATAATTATTTTGATCAATATAAACAGGTGTGTTAAATAAATGATAAAATATTTATTCATCACCAAAAACAATAATTAATAATTAACATTATATTAATTTCAGTAAAGTAAAAATATACAATTAAAATATTCATAAATACTTTACGTAATTAATTTTATAATATCAATTATACAATGTTACACAATATATATATAATAAGATTTGTTACTAATGCCATTATTATATAATTAACTATGTACAAACAAAATATTATTTACACTAAAAAATGCTATTTATGAATATTATAAATAATGTATTATAATTCATCAAAATATTTATCAAATTAGCTATATAGTTTTTATTGAAAAGGTATTGATATAATTTTTGTTAAAAATCCAACACGAAGTACACTTGTACTTACGAGATACTTACTCAGTCTCTTTTTAACTTATATTTCAGAAATTGATATAGAAACTTTCTCGCGTAATGAATTATTCTAATGACTCACTCAGTTTAAAATCTGCCATTTTGTTATAATGAATGTCGTTTCTATTCTAAAGTATAAAGTACACAAACTGATAATTATTTGATCAACATAAATACAAACATTTAGGTGATAGATTTTAACACCATTTCTACTAAAACAATTATTAACTAAGCTATTTATCATCCTAATAAGATAAAGAAAAAATGTCGCCAAATTATAAATAAAATCTGATTGACGAGAGTCACAAAAGGGTGAAAGGTGAAAGCGTATATGAACATAATATATTTTAGGTATGAAATATAATGTTCCAAGTTTGATAAAAAAAAAATAATTATATAATATACTTTTATAATAAGTTTTTTAAAATAAATTCGTAAATAATTATTTAACTTTTATTTAAAAAATCTTAAACAAGATTTATATAAATATTATCGTTGTCTTTCTTAAATTTAATTGGTCTAATTAAATTCAAAATTAGTATTTTGAAAGGAAGAATAATCATCTATTCTTCGGGAATTAACCCGAGTGTATTTTCTCCCCAAGATGTTAAATAGGAGAAACGGATAGCGGCAGGGGAGAGGGAGGATTAGTAACAAGATAATTACACGTGCGTTGCTCTCTGTAGTATAAGTTGCTTTCTTTAATCGAAAAATGTCCTTATTAAGGACAAGAAATAAACGGATGATTTCCGTGTAACCTCGATGCTCAGTTGTAAATTGAATGTCGAACATTGTGTCCATGTAGTTGCTTTCTCGGTTTGAAGCCAAGCACCGTTGCTGTCTTAAATGCCTTTGCTTGTAGAACTCCAAGCCTGAATCGCCTTTACGTTCTTCTCTAAAAGTCGTACCCTTCGATTCAAATCGAAGCTTACCTTCCTCTGCTCGAATGTAGGAGTCGAGAAGAGAAGTATAGTGTAAAAGGTTCGATCTTGCCTTCAAATATAATAACGTTCTGCTCTATGTCCTATACTGGCATGAGTACGGGATACTTGTCAATAGTAATTTATCTTTATGTATTCTTGCAAGTGCCGACTGTCTAAGCCTTGTCTAACCTCTAATTTGCGTAAATCACCCCCGCTTCTCCGCGAGGCTGTGTTCGTCTGCTTGCATCCTTCGGAGTGGGAAGCTTCAGTCATTTTATGACCATTGTTATTGAATTATGATTGGTGAACTGAAACAAGTAGGTGGTCCTACTTTGGGCAATACACTCTTGTCGCGTTGGCGATTATCGTACCGACTGATACAAGCCGCCACGCGATATCAGATGCAAATTGCGCCTGCTGAATTCTTATAGTATAGTATAGTATAGTAAATAGTAATAGTAGGATCAACCACAGGCGGTAGTCGGCACGTGCAGTCTCAGAATCTTGAATCGCTTGATTTTCAATAAGATCCGCGACATAAGCAGCTACATTTTGAAGTTCTGATTCTACATGCGAATTATAATTCAAAGTCCCGCCGCTAATTCGAAGGCAACACTCGGAATTCTGGGAGAGCAAGTAAGACGCGTGTGGCACATCTAACCATTGTAAGCAAGGCGGAAAATATAACGAATTTCTAAACAGTATATCTATTTTATTATTTGGAGCCGCTTGCAACTTCCATGGAATCTCGAAAATCTATATATTTTTAAACTCTAAATATTTTAATCGTGAATAAATTATTTTAAATTAAATTGTATTATTAATTAAATTTATATTAAATTATGTCAAATTATAAATTAAATTAGTTTTAGGCAAAATATATAAAAAATTCAGTCTCCTTGTGTAATTAAGAAATCGATAAATATTGCAATTATTCAAATTATCGGAAAATTAAATCTTGTCAAATTAATATGATTCAATCACATTTAAATAAGCTTTTTCTGAATTTTTGCCATTATAATAATAATTTTTAATTCTGGTTTTCGGAAGTTTCAAATAAATAATAAAGTTTTAGAAATAATAAAATTATTTATTCTCCAAATATACTTGTTTCATTCTCAATTCTATATTGGCTAATTATAATAAAAACTAAAAATAACAAATTCGAACAAAATAGAAAAGTAATCGCATGTCAGATTTAATTTCAATAAATATGGAAAAGAAAATAGTATCGTTTTTCTTTCATTTATATTGAAAATTTTCCTTTTAACTTCCCTTACCCCTAAAATAAAATAAAACTAATTCTATAAAAGAACCAATTATTAATTCATTGCATAAAATAAGATTTTACAATAGGTAAAAATTTATTTTCTAGAATGAAAATTTTATTTTAAATCTAGGAATCTTATAAAATTATGATATTTAAGAATAATGTAACTATTATCATTTAAAAATACTTAAAATTTTCTTAAAATATGTATACTAAAATTATATCTTTACCAGTAATTTCATTTTTAATTGTTCATATAATTAAACGCGTTATTTATTATAATTAAATATAAATAAAGTATTAAATGTATTAAACACATTATTGATTATAAATAAATATATATAGTAATGCATAAATAATGATACGAATATAAATACATGTAAAATCTATTGTTTTAATTAGAAAAGCTAAATTATAATAATATACATATAAATAGATCATAATAAAAATACGTAGCAACACAATTACAAAATAACTTTGAAATTTATAATTTAAAATTGATAATTACCTAATTGTTCTAGTAGAAAATATTGTTATGCTAGTTTACGCTAATTCAGCTGACAACATAGTCGGAGCTTATATAAATCAATGAGAAGTTAAGTTGGAAAATGTCCGAAGCACGACGATAGCATTAGCCCTCGGGTGCAATACTGCTAATGCGAAAGGGGAGGTTGGAAAGAAAGAATAATTGCAGATGAATGAGTATTCAAAAAGTTTTATATATTAAAGACCTTTGGTTAAAACTATGAGTCAGACATATATATACACACATATATATATATATATATATAGGGAGAAAAAGAGAGAGAGAGAGAGAGAGAGTGAGAGCAAGTTAGTGAAAGTGATGGGAAAAAGACTGAAGTGATTTTCAGTCAAATATATACATTTATGTAGACCCGCATTGCAAAATGAAAAAAGACTTCGCTATTAATTAAAATTCTAATTACAAATATCAATATTATTCATTTTCCTGCTTAAAATAAATATTTTATATTGTTTAATGTAGAATGTATGTTAATAAATTATAATTTTATATTTCGTACTTTATTTTATTACTAAAGAGTATAAGAGATAACAAAAAAATATATAATCAATTTGATGGAAAATTGAAAGTCAAATGTTTGTTGTACTAAATTACAATTAATATAGCGAACATTTTAAGTTTACTATTTAACGACAATCAAAAGTTTTAAAACAAATATTTTAATATTCTTAGAACATTTTTATTGTTTTACAAACATATACGAACAAAATTAACTATACTTAAATTTCAAACAATTTTTTTTAAGAATTTGTATTAATACATTTGTTTAAATAAATCAATTATATATATATAAAATAAGAAGTTCAATATATCTCTTATATTATATTAGTAGAAGTAAAACTTGTTCTTGTTTATTATATAATTTATAGTTAAACTATCATATCGATGCAATCAAACAATTAAAAAAATATTAGCCCCTTCAGCTTTAAATTATTTCATTTCTAAGTAAATTTCAACGTGTGTCATCAAATAAAAAAGAATAATACACAAACTGAACAATGATTTACACTAATCATATAAAGTTTTTCTTTACAAAAACGTCCATGATCAATTTTAATTCATTTTTTTTATTTTATATATTGTTTTTTTTAACCCTGGAGGTCTTGTGTTCTACGTTAGTAGGTTCATCCAAGTTCTTTTTATCGTTCATCCCCCATGGCATTTAGTCGGCTTCAGAGTTCTCAAACAAAATCCCTTTAAGGGACTACTGGAAAATCAATTTATTCCCAACATGACATCCTTTGAGATCACTTTAAAGGAAATCTGCAAAGCATGAAAAAATTCAAGATGTTCCATTCTAAGTATTAACTAATTCATTTTACTGTACTTTATTTATTGTTGTCTCTTATCCATATTTCCAATTTGTCGTTTATATTTTATTGCAATTTATATCTAATTGTTCATTATTTTAAATCTCTAAATTAAATAATTCTTTATTTAAATTAATATAATTTTACATATTAACGTTTAATACTCGTATAAACGCTTTTCATACGACTTCAAAATATGCTAGTATTGTAATTTCATAAAATCATTTTAAATATATATTTTTATTATTTAATAATTTCAACTAAATACATCAATCGAATATAATTAATATTTACATATATATTAATAATATCTTTAAAAAATATCATAATAAAATTTTAAAATATAAAGTCGCAATATAAAAAATAATACACGAATATGATTCGATTACAGTGCATAAAATTCAATTTTCATGCATTAACAAAATTGATAGGCAGAACTTTCCATTTAACTCTCAATTGATTTAAATTCAAAAACAAAAAGTTGATACGATTAAAACTTGTTACTTTTCAACAATATTCTGTTATATATATAATTGGGACCCATGCACAAATGAATAAATATTTTATTTAAACTGAAATATTAAAAATTTTGTTTAATTGCTATGTGTACTGAAGAATAAAATTTTTTTAAATAAATCGAATTTCAAAATAGTAGTTGAAGAATTAATAATGATCGTATTTAGAGCTTTTAAACAAATTTCATAGCTATTCATAAATATATACTGCATATAATATGGCATTTAATTAATTAAATATTGATTATCATTCTGTAATTCTTGATTAATGAAATACATTTGTATATACATTATTTTTTTCAATTTAATAACTTTTCTTATAATTATAATATTAATTTGTTGCGAAATTTAAGAATCAAAGAATATTATAACTTCTTTAAATTAAATTTTTTATTTTAAGGAATAAATAACATAATAATCTTTTCATCTAAACTTAATGTAAAATCAAAAAACCTTCGATCATATGATATTTCAATATATTATAAATAATTTAACATGAATTCTCTTTCAAGTTCCTCAAATATAGAAAAAAAATTTAAAACAGTGTGTAGATCAATTTTAAATAAAAGTTTGTTTTATCTCACGAAGTACGATGTTCCCTTTTTTCCTCCTTAATGGGCTCCAGGAACTATGGTTGAGGCAACTCCTGGATTTTAGCCTTAGAGTGTGAGTCAAAAGATCTTCTTTGTAAGTACCAACTAATGTCTTTGTTATGTTGACTGTTGAGAAATCGTCTCTTACTCAGAGAAAAAGAGAAATGATGCTCGTAGAAAAAGAAAAAGAAAAATGCTTCTAAGGATGGGATAGCAAAAAAGAGATGAGCTATGTACTTCCACTGTGGATAACGAGCATGAGATTTTGATTCTTATATGCGAGGCTTCCGTTAAATACAAATACTACTTTTTCAAATTTCATTAGTTATAATGAAATCATTTTCCACTAGTGAACTCTTAGCTATTAAAATTTATCTGTTATATATTGGCTAATCAACATTTGCTTAAAAGCAAATGATTTCAAATTTACTTAAAAAATTTGAATATTGAATTTTTAATTATATTTCTATTTAATTATATTTCTTTTACCATTAAATCGTATAATGCTCATTGTTTATTTTTATGATCTGATAAATAAAATTATTTTAATGACATCTTACTTTAGCTTGTAAATTTATAAAAAGTGGTACAATCAAATCAATAAAATTATATAAACATTACATTCGTAATTTATTATCATAAATTTCCTATTAATAGTTTATAAAATAACAATAATTTATTATAAGAACAATATTTTAAAGCTTATAAATGCTAAGTTAATTGTGGCTCAATAAATTTCTAATTACTAATTACAATATAAATTTTTAAACTTATTGTGTTGATTCTATACATTCTTAAACATGTTAAATATTTTCAACTAAACGATATCGATAAACATATTATTGTAGAAAAAATAATTTATTATAATAATACAAAATATTCGTGTTCTGTGTATGTGTCATATAATAAATAACTTGCCTGTTATCTAATACATTAACGGATATAATATTTAAATAATTATGCATTAATGATAAATACTCATATAAACTCTAATTTATTGGATTAATTGAATAATTAAACTAATTATATGTATCCAATTATTAGTACATTGACGTACTTGTGGGAAATTAAACAGTATTGTAACATTACATATAATTATCCGTGAATTGGAAAATCAATCAAATTTTAATTAATTGCTAATTTAATATGATATTTAGCAGATAGAAAACAAACAGATAAATTGTTAATATTTATTATTAGTAAATTTACCCAGACTATCAATCGCAATTATATAACCGAAAATTGTTCGAAGTATAATAATAGAAGAAATTAATTGTATAATTGCTAATTAATAAAGATGAATAGAAGAAAAAAGCAGTAATCATTTTTATACCATACATATTAACTTGTTTTATTCGTGCCACGCTACACCCGAAAATGACACGGATAGGAAGGGGAGAATAATTCAAAAACCGAGTAAATCTTTGTCTCTTGTAATTCGAGCACTGCCTATATTTTAGCATCAAAAACCGAACTAAACTGAACGGACGTTATATAGCAGTATACAATGTGTTAGTAGAAACAGCGATCAACGAAACATATGTTTTTGCATAACAACATGATGGACAAGCTATCCTTCATGGGAACGGAAAAACTTATACAAAAACCAAATCGGCTGCAAGACCTGTCTCGTTTATTCTATTTTATTTGAAAGATGCCTGACATTGAAATCATTCGGTGTGTTATTTTGATGGAACGGGTATAAAGCAGAGATGTCGAGACTAATTAAGTTTTTAGTCATTATAACAATATGTGATTCTATTAATTATCAAAATTTAGTTTTCTTATACTTTAGAGACATTTATTTTATATTTTATAAAAAAAATTGTTGTACTGAGATTTATTGATTCTAAATTCATCAATTGAACCATATATTCCTATGATTTGCATTCGTATTCATATTAGATATATATAAGAGAGAGAGAGAGAGAGAGAGAGAGAGACAGGCAGAATAAATATATCTATTAAATGTACAATTTTTCCAATATTTATAATGAATACAGTAAATTGTTAAATTATATTAGTTTTATAACAAGACATGTAGATTAATAGATATTAAAACAATGAAAAACAACTTGATGAATATAATAACTATAGAATATATTTGAATCTTTGTTGCGCTAAAAAATCGTAATAGTATACACTTTTCATATAAATAATGCTTATGATCAGGAAATGTAAAGAACATATGCAAAATAGAGTGAGTCTTCAAATATTCTTAATTAATTTGCAGGAGAAAAACTTCTATTACAGTCAATATATATTTATATAGTATAATAATCATATAGCGCTGTATATAAATTTACATCGTATATTAATAATATGACACTCCATACTCTAAAAAGAGTTAAGGATCAAATTCACATAGACAGTCGTTAAGCTATACAAGGAGAAAAAAAGATGACGATCTTAACGAGATGAGTTATTTAATGTCATCTGATAAGCTAATGATTTAGATGTCATGTCAGGATCATACTCCTATAACAAGGCGAAAATGATTGTATATTTCAACATAAGGGATATAATTTGCATACATAAAGGATGTTAAATTACGAATCAATAATATATTACTAAAATGTTTGGTCATTATAGTTCTTAACCTTATTCAACATACCGATAAGAAATACTTTTAAGTTATGTAGTTGTATTAATTATTAATGGAGTAATAACAACAAATTAACATTACTCTTTTAAAAAATGAATATAATTATATATAGTTGAACTTTTAATTCAATGGAAATCATATTTAAGTTAGATAATGTAAGCTTATGATTCTTATGTAAAAGAAAATAAAGATTTATAATATATAATGAATTTCGTATAAATTATAAATTGGATAAAATTGCTATTCCTTACTATTGTATATTGTTTATAAAAAAATGTCATATTCATAATTTTTAATTTTCCGTTAAATATTCAAATTATAGAAAAATCTATGAACGAAATTTTAATGAATATTAAAAAAGACCATTTATTACGAAGTTTATTTAATGAAGCGTCCACTAAAATGTAAATCGACTGATACTCTGTCTCCATTCTCGTGAAAATTACATACTTACTCGAAGATATACACTCTATACATATATATATATATATACATATATATATATATATATATATATCATAGAAATAAGCTTGAGGATAAAGTAGAAATCTCGAGTCCTATAAAAGGAAAAGCAGCGGTGAAAGAAGTGTAGAATAAAAAAAATGCACAAAGAAAAAAACGAGATATTCAACGATAAGCCGTCGCGAGGAGACTGATGATGTTGATGTACTATAATTGAGAAGATAATACATTCAAAATGTCTTTCAAGACCAGTGGAACACGTATTGAGCTTTAGCTAATGTTAGTTTGGCTATCCGTAAACTAGTTAAACTATTACGGACAAATTTAATTTCATTTTTGTTTCTCTTTTCAAATGGATATTCAGTAATAAGCCTTTTATAAGTAAAAGTAATATTTAGAATTGATTATTAAATTTATAGTTAGAAGAAGTTCATTTTACTTGAAGTAAGGCAACCGTAATATTTAATAAAAATTTTGTATTTCTCAAGATATGTTTAAAATTTTTTTTTTAATTCTACAGAAGCTTATGGTAATGAAATTATGAATGAGTAAGTCATTGGTTTCAACTATAGTATAAATAAACTTTTCTCAAATGTTAATTTATAATAATACCAAGTAATAATTAAATTTCAATTTAATATTACTGAATTTCAGGTGACAAAATTTATAGTTCTCAACATTCTCAACATCGTACTATGCAACATATTTTGGGTTCATTACAGAAGCGAAATACAATGCAAGATTTTTTTTTTCAACTAATAAAAATATCAATTTTTCCGGCATGACTGAATCATAATTCAAAAATACGGTGCCTTGAAAATATTCGAAATTGAAGGGTCAACTTTTCATATCGAAGCTGTGGTTGGTACAGCTTAAAGGATTTGCACAATACAGAATGAATTCAGCAGCTTTGAAAAAGTCTCTTTTGTCAGTGGGAGAAAATCTGTTTACTTAACGGTACGAAAAATAATTTCACTATTTAAATAATATATGTAAATAGATATTAGTGAAGTCTCGAAAAATTATTATTTTAATATATAATTATTATTTTATTTTAATTATTATTGAAACCTATAGTATATTTATAAGGAAAAATAAATTTAATTATGACTAACTGATAATTGATTTGAAAGGAGGTATAGAAATTTTAATAATTTAAAGTTATTGTATTTAAAAAATCACAATCAATCAAATAATTAGGTTATAACATTCAATGTTTATCATAAGGAACTTTAATATTATATTAATGCATTAAAATTGATATACATATATTTTTTTTAAATACCGTCGGTAAATACGGTGTGCAGCTGTGATTATGTGAGAACTTGAATAATACAGAATTTGAATAATAAAGTACATAAGATTCAGTAGCTTGCCTTTTGTTATCACGACTAGGAAGAATATCTGTTGCAATAAGATATTATTTGATTTCAGTAGATTAAGACTCGTATGTTTTTTTTCATTTTTTGTATGTTTATTTTATATCACTTATCACATTGACATTTAAGTTGTATATGAAGAGGAAGATAAATTAATATCAATAACATTGCTCTTCAGATAAGTATTAAAATGTCAAATAATTTTTTTTGTTTTATTATATTTACTTTTATATTCAATTAAAGTAAGATTATAATTTGATTATAATTTTATTCTGTACTTTTTAGAATATATTGAAAATCATTATTAATTAAGTGAAACTCAATATGAAAATATGATTAAATCTATTTCATTAAAGGAATCTTATTTTTTTTTATTAGTTTTTGACTAATTTATTATTTATATTTATATAAATTTATATATTGTAAAGTTTAACATCTATAATCCAGTAACGTATTAAATTTTCTGGCCGCACGAAAATATCTAATATTAAATATTATAATTTATGTTGCTATGTTTTCTTTACAAAAATATCATAAAGTAATTAAAAATAACAAATTTATAGAAAATGGTTAAGTATTAAAATATTACAATAAATCCTGTGTAAGATTTGACATTAAAATAGTGATTTTTATATGTATTGCAAATAATAGAAATGTTATATTTTCCATTAAAAATATTATCTATTAAACTTTTTTTTTAATGAACAAGGATATTATTGATGTAAATCTATTTTTTCAGTTTTTACAGCCTTCTAATTTTTCTAAAAACTAATAAATCTTTCAAATGCTAAAATAAAGAAATTTAACTCTATGGCATTATCATAATCGGTTCATAAATGATTATCATATTTCCTGTAACTAAACTTGGAATTTTTTATAAAGATGTCACTTATGAGTAATAAAGCGGTATATGTTGGTTCGTGATTGGTGGTGCGTATTATGGTGTGAAAATTTCTTCATTTATTCTGCTGATCTCGACAAAAGTCTTCTAGTACCTGAAAATTGCTTTCCACTTGTCGCATCTTATGGATGACAGTGTGACACTGATCAATTATTGCAATTATTCATTCACAAATCCTTTGAAACGTATGAAATTTTCATCAACTATGTTTCTTATCTATAATTATCTCTTACTTTGATAGAGTAAATAATAGCGTCATACTCTATTCTTTAGATTTTCCGTAATCTTTTATCTAGTTCATTACTATATTCTGTAAATTATCTATAGCATTAGTAGTGATAGTAAATTATAGTCGGACAAAAGTTCTATTATTCAATAACACCGTCACTCAATTTATTTATATATTTTATTTTTTCAATTTATATACGTATATATATATATATATATAAATATATACTGCAGACTCTTTGCATTTACATATACTCACACATACACATTTGTGTGTGTACCCGTGCATAAATAATGTCGTAAAATAAATTTTCAACCTCGGATATAAAGTCAGATATCTTTTATCTCTATCGTATACCTATCCAATACACTTTTCAATTTAAGATCATTTTTAAAAGATATAAGTCCGAAATGTTTTGATTTTGGTAATTTTGAATAAAACTGAAATAGAACATTTGAAAAATATATAGATTGTAAATATTTTGTTCTAATCAGTATGAATTATTAATAAATATGTTTACATATCCTCTACCTGGCTTTTGTGGACTCAGTTTATCTGAATCGACAGCCTATTGATAAGCATTTCACCTGCTTGACTGTAGGCACTCTCTGAGTGGGGTTGTAATAGGGCTGATGATGGTGGCAGGATTAATTAAATCGTTAAACATGTGTGTGTGCTGTTTCTAATTATTTAATAATATATTCTCTATTGCTTTGTACAGTGGATGGTATAATTATTTGTGCATTGGTGATGTGTTTATAATATTTTAGTAGTCGTGGAGGATCCACAAATGGTAATCGATAACGACCTTGACGATTTGAATTGTAAGTTGAAAATTTAAACTGAGATGGATGTAAAAAAAACCTCTATTTTGTTGCAAGGTTCAATTGTAAATTGACCCTACTCTCTCTCTCTCTCTCTCTCTTACGTACTGCGCAAGTAGTCCGAAAAAGTGCGATGCAGCAGTTCGTTGACCAAAAGCAGATGCGCTGAAGAGGGTAGCTTCTCTTTTCGTATGTTGCTGACAAAGCCTCAGCAGTTCACTTTACCTACGTCTTTGCTGAATGGCTGGTACTATCAACGCTGTGTTGACAAACTTGCCTAACTTCAGCTGTAGGGAGTGCGTCTACTTCGAAACCATGCACGGCGGCACTTAACCAATCTTCGTTGCCTTGTTGCGGATATTGCCAGGCTTCTTCCTTTGAGATCCAAGCGAAGATTGTACGTTAATCGAAGACAACCAAAATTGCACTGACTTTACTCGATTATTCCCATTGGTCCCGCGATCGGCAATTTGTTACACTAATTGTCATTAGTGCACCGAGTTCTTTGTCCCTTTTGTTTTAAACCGATAGGCGGGCCTTCTCCACCCCGCGGTCACACTGCGGTCGAGTCCGTCGGCCGAGCCGAGCGGAGAAATTCGTGGGATCTTCTTGTCTTGTCTAGCCCGGGCTAAGTGGCGACAATGTACTTACACATGTACTTTGCTTCTATAATGTTTCAAATGAATGAACGTAAGTATTTTTAAATTAAAATAATTATTTAATGTAATTAACAATGACATCTTTAAGTTATAAGCCAAATTCTAAATTTGCCTAATTTATGAATTTATCACAATTTATCACAATTTAAAGGTGAAAAACAACCGAAATAGAGATCAAGAATTAAATATTGCTCTTAAACTTTGTAAATATATTTACTATTGTTACCGCTATTACTTTTAAATTTTGAACTCTTCCGTGCATATTTCAAATTAGTAAGTATATTACATTGATAAATATTTACAAAGTAGTCATACTTAAATTTAGTTCGTAATTTTATTTGAATTATTTTACAGTACTGCAATAATACGTGATAACTTCCAACAACGCAAGATATTAATTTCATAATTTCTCTGCTTCTTAATTTGCAGAAATATTTTGCTATCGATATTTCTCCAGAGAAATATCAATACTCTTATTTAACAATTTTAATCTAATAGAACAACCATTGAGCACTTCTACTATTTCACTTATTACAATAGCATACCAGCGGTCGAAAGAAAATCTTAGTCTTCATTATTATTTGCTCGTGAAAGTAACATGAAACGGAAGCATGAATCCTGAAGATAATCGATCGAGTAGAATAAAGAGCAAAGAAGAATGAAAGACAAATCATGAGCGCGACGTAGAGAGCCATCTATTTTAATTGAGTTACAGAAAGAGAGGAAAGAATTAGCACTAGCCAGTAGGAGCAGCTAGAAATTAGTTGGTTCAATGTAGATCTCTCACACCAGATGCTTCTTATTTCTTTCTTTACCGGCACTGATTGTATCTCGAGTATTTTCGCTTTATCGCGCTCTAAGAGAACAAGGAAGCCCGAGCATGCACCACAGGAGATGACATCTTAAGTGGGAAGAAGAAAAGAAATAGAATAAAGACCGTGCAAAGTAGAATGAGGTAGAAAAGCACACACGTCTAGACGAATTATGCGAATTGGATTTGTGATTTACGGTGCTGAAAATTTGACACCAATATTTCTAAACATACGTGCAACTGCTGCAACTACGTCTTGTAAAATTTTAGACTGAAAACTCCGTGTTGGGGTAATAACTGTGAAATTTTCTTTTACTTTTTCAGATCGCTCCCTCCACATCTCTCTCTCTCTCTCTCTCTTTCTTTCTCTAGTCTCTCTAAAACTTAAAATATTTTATAGTGAAATTAAATCATGTTATTACAGATATAATTTAACTCCAATATTGAATCAATCATCAAATTATATGTCAAACAATTCGAAAAACATTCAATATTATGATATAAATTTTTATGCTAGATTAATGTGTAGAAATTAAAATTTTTAACTAAAATTAGTACTCTGCAAAAACTAATAAAGTTGTAAATAATATTCTTGTCATGAATAAAGAATACCACATATCACATGAATTGCCCGTATGTACAATAATTAATACGAATTACTCTAGTCTAATCAATAATACATAATGATTGTTTTATAATCTAGCTCATCTTATTAACAATATATTAAATATTTCTTATAATAATTTTATCGTTTTTATACATAACAATGAACAATATATGAATAAGTTAATTCATTTGGTTCACTTAATTATAAGTTAATATTTATAGATTTACTCAATTCATTTACACTAATGAAAAACTGTATTATATACTTTTTTTATGTTACTATTGTTTACGTTTAAATGAAAGTATGTTGATTTATTCGAATAGATAAATTGTAATAGCAATTGTGTCGCTGAATAGATAATTATTCTATGGTGTAGGATTGTGAAAGCATTTTGTTTAATATTATTATTTAAAATTTATGAAATTTCCAGAGTTAACTCTTGGTTTTCAATTTTAAAATGTAATAATAAAAATATAGTTCTAATAAATATAAAAAAAAATTCATAAAATGAAAAATATATACTCTATTTTTGTACATAATTTTTGTATATAGTATTGCATAATAATTTTGGAAAAAGTCATAATTCGAACTTAGGACACTTATTAAACAATTTTATATAAATTAATTTGAAAAACCGACGAATAACTTTCAAAGATAAATTTTAATTAACTTTTCCACATTATATTATTCTTTGAAATTCTGCATAAAGCATTATAAAAGATGCAAAAAAGTAAGGAATTCAAGCTAACTTAATTTCTTTCAATAGCATTTACTTATGGATCTAATTCAGTACACAAGTTTATCCACAATTCGATAAATGCTTGTGCTTGAATATACATTTATATTCTAAAAATATTTTCAAATCAGTGCAATTACAATATTCATTAATTTTTATATTTTAAGTATAGCTTATATCTATGTATTTATTTAAAATTGTTACACTTTAATTATAATAATCTTTAATGAAAATAAAATCGGTTACAATTTTCCTTAGAGATTAATAAGAAACTATGCATATTTTAATAGAATCGAAGGAAAGTAAACGTTCTTGTCAATATTATCTATAACTATGTTCAAGTTCATTGTATAATATAATAATGTAATAAGTTCATTGTATAATATAATAATGTAATAAGTTCATTGTATAATATAATAATGTAATATAATTTGAGAATGTCCGTCGTGCCATATTGACGTGTAGTGATTGGTCAGCGGTCGTTTGTTCCAGTGCTTGAAACCGTCATAAAGGGGTTAAAAATGGATGGAGAACCGATTGAGACCAGTACGGCATTTTTGGATGATTCTGTTTTTTCGAAAGCGATTAGCTTGGGCATTCCAAACGAATAGATTCTCGAGATTTTTGGTTGATCGGTGCGAGCGCTCTCGTGTGTAACAAAGCGAAAAATCAATTGGCGAATCCACTGAATGAAGCTGTTTGGCTGAGATCGACACTTGCACGAATGGATTCGAGGCGCATCTTTGCTCGGGACTGTCATGTGACGTGCGTTATAGTCAACTCCGAGACTGCGAAGCCGGTTTTTGCGAATATCTACCGCGTGCTGGACGCCCAGAGCTTCTCAGAATCT
>JAPYYT010002316.1:0-18872 GCA_030522565.1 Ceratosolen corneri | reverse complement strand
CTCTCTCCCTCTCCCTCTCTCGGCCACTCCCTCCTCCTGTCTCACCCCACCCTCACCACCAGCCAATCTCGCCGCTTGCTGAAGATATGCAAGTTTCGTAGCCTGCGAAACATCTCGCGCATCTTGGATTAATGCAGGATTATTGGCGCTGTATGTCTCGCATGTGTTCGAGCCGAGTCGCTCACCATCGCCGTCCAAATCCGAAATCCAATGCATACAAGTCGAATAATCCCTCTTTCTCGCTACCTTCCGGCCTCCTTCATTCATCTGCCTCGCTCTCACTCTCTCTCTCTCGCTCTCGCTCTTTTTAGCTGCTAACCCGTTCTGAGCCCGATTATACCACATTCGTTCTCTCTCCCTCCAATCCCCACCCCCTCTCTCTCTCTCTCGCCAAACTCTCGCTATATTTCTCCGTCTCTATCTCTTTCACCCTCTCTCGACGTGCACCCACGTGCTCTCCCCTTTTCCCACTCGATCCCTGCCTCTGACCCTTTTTATTCTGCGCCAACGCGATGACTTGATCCGCTCTATACTGCCAGAGGGCTGAATTCACACTTTTTTCATTTTTATTCTGATCTGTTGTACGCGCATTCCACGATCTCTCACAGTTCAGGCAAATTTCTCGATCGACGCGCTCGCTCGATCGACAACGACAAGTAATGCAGCGACCAGTGATCTTCAATCTTAGCATTTCTTACGACTAAGAATACCATCTATAAAGAAACGTACCATCCATCAAAAAGTATATATTTGTCCGAATTACTGTAATACCTACGAGTAGTATAGTTTCTAAATTGCACGTCCTATTCATTTACTCATCCCGTCATACTCGCAACACCCAATTCTACAATCATATTCACAATCATATTCACCTACCGTCAAGATGATAAGCTAAGGCAATATAAACAATATTGTCTGCAAATTAAATTCCAACGGCAATATTGTTATATCATGCGACTTTTGAGGGGCTTATTGAACTTATAAAGCGATGATTCCCTACCGCCTATTATACCATAAATAATCCATAACTATGCATTTAAACATTAGGAAACTACAAGCAACCAAGTACGCGTCCTAATAAAATGACGAATGAAGAGAACGAAAACCTACCGGATCCCGTTACGAAATCTGTTGATATACCCACATCTCGCTTTAATAATAAGTAATCTGACGAGAATTCGCAGGAAGATAACTCGCCTCGACCGCGAGTAAAATTCATCGCCACTACCAACGACTGTCGCGATGTCCAAAATGCCCGAGTCCACGTAAAAACAAATCCGTTTAATTCGTTCTCATCCCTCCGATCTTTGCCATCCGTCCATCCCCACCCCAGATCCCCAACCGATCCCCACCCGATCCCCGCGCCGCACATCCTCGCACACAGCCCCGATTATCCTTCGGCCCTTACTCCCCGAGACCCTCACTCCTGTATTGTCCCACGAGGGCGCGCACACTTGCAAATTACTTTACTACGCCATTCCTACCGACGAGCACACACGCGCACGAAGAAAGAACGAGGGAGACGACGAGGCGGCTCAAGATCCTTGCTCTCTATCGCCTGTCGTGCGTGGAGAGGACGGATGTACGAGCCGAGCCTCCGTCCTCTCCACGTACGTGTTCTCGCCACGAGGGATATATTCAGCCTCTAATCCGGATTACTGCCTAAGGGTCACAATATCTGGCCGTTTGCTTAGACCCCGCCTAAACGCGACTCTCTCACTCTCTCTCTCTCTCTCTCTTTCTTTTTTCTTCGCTCCACTCCGTCCCGCGCACGAGACAAACACATGGGTAGGCGCGCGCGCGCGCGCACGTGCATGCAAACAGTCGTTACGATTCCTCGTAATATATAGTGCTTGGGGAAGTTGGGAGGCTGAAGCGGAGAGATTCATTTCTAAATAGTGCCGAGCCTTTTGAGAAATATTAATATAATATATCACTGTCCTTATTTGCCGACCGAGTTTTATTCCACCTCCTTTCATCCCATTTATTTATTCACCGACGCTTTAATAAGTATTTGCTGGATTCTCGCGGTTTTTCCACCTCCAATGGCTCGTTTACCTCTCAAACCACCTTACGCCTTGCCATTCCGCACTAATAATCAAACGACTCCCGAGATTTCCATCACCCTCATTATCGTCGTCGTCGTTATTATTATCATTATTAATTATTGTATGCTGCTGTTGTTGCTGTCGTCGTCGTTATTCTGTTTTTGTTGTTATTGTTGTTGTTGTGATTGTTGTTGTTGTTGTTGTTGCTGTTGTTGTTGTTGTTGTTGTTGTTGTGTGAAGAGTCTACCCGTTAAATTTAAGATGACAGTTAATCACGTCGACGAATGCATTGCGTCGGAATCCGTAAATTCGGGGCGTGAGCCGCGCGCGTTCTCAAATTTTCTCAAATCACAGCCCAATAGAAACTGCCAAATACAACACGTAGGACGAATATTAAAATTTGCATATCGCTTAATCCGCATGGCGAATCGCGGACCGAAAATTAAATATTTCCTGTGCCGTATGAATTATCGACCCACTCCACCACTCCGTGGCCAACAAATAATAAAAGTCATCGCCCAAATCAATCATCGAGTATCGTTGAAAAATGCACGACACTCGCATATTAATCTGCTCACCCGTACCGAAAATGACGCGCTTCACCAATAAACGCCTACGCGGCCAAAATCAATTTATCCGGCATTAGAGAGGAGCTCGGCGAGCTCGAGCGATTGCGCAATCCTCGCCTTCTAAGTTGGTCATTTGCTAATTGTCCGCGGGTCTAAGTAGGGGGGCCCCGATGCGCCAACCACGGATTCCCACGAATTGCCGCTCTGGAAGCATCAACAACGCCGCTTTAACGAGCCAAACATCTCTTTATATCGCCGGGCGAGTAGGGGGGGAGCGGAGGGGAGCGGGGATGGGAGCGGGGAGGCACATCCCGAATCTCGCTCATCCTATTATCCTTGATCCTGCGCCCTAGAAGCGGGCTTCTTGTGTGTTGCCGCGCACCCGTCACGTACGCAATAAGCCGCCGTAATCGGTTAATCGGGTGAGGATCGACGTCGGCGACTGATCGCGAGGGGTGGAGGCCGTCCATCCATCGACGGCCGCGCATGCGCCCCACCCCCAGGACCTTAATATCAGGTCGCCCGGTCGATCGCTAGCCAAGCTGGCGACTACGCACGCGCCGCCTAGGGCCCCGCGAATGTTCGGGCCCACGCGTCCTCCCGTCCATCTCGGGCCCCCGAGAGGCCGCTCTTTGTTTCGCTTCACACGAGCCGCTAAAGTTTGGTGGCCCTCGTACCCTCCCTCGCGACCCTCGCGCCTGAAATCAGTCGGGCCCGGCTTTTTTGATTGCGGATGTTGCGCTACGCGCGCACTTCTGATTGCGGATTCGCTCGCGAATAAATTAATTATGGCTGCTGCCAGTGTCGTTGGGACGGGGACTGCAGCTGGAGGTGGGCCGTGCTAAATCTCCGCTGCGCCCATTCTAAATTGGCGACAATTTATAAGCGCCCGTAAATTTGCACTCCTCGCTCACTCTCCTTATAAAAATATGCCAGCCCCATATAGAATATAAATAAGGCTTGAAAATATTAGAAATGTGGGAGTAGTGCGGCGGGAGCGAGAGACTTCTGCATATCTCCGAGATTAATAATAAATGCGCTTTTGGTCGGGCAGGCTAAGCCCGAATTTATTCCCTCTCTGCTATTTATAATGATAAGGTCGACGCGAAAGCTGCCGTGGCCGAGAGCATCTCGTACAATATTTTCAAATGTTGCTTATTTTTTTCCCAAGGAAATTGAAAACTAAGTCAATAGAAAATAATCCGCCGGCGATTATTAGCCTTTTATTTCTTTGGGAGGATCGCTCGGCAATACCCGAGATCCGCGTCTTAGAGAGAGTGAGAGCGAGCGAGCGAGTGCGTGAGCGCGAATTTAATGGCTCGCAATCTCAATCAAATCAGAAAAGAAGTATAATAAAAGCAAACATAATATTTTAAAACAGATTACGGATACTCGTACGTTTATGTGGAGGAGCTGAAAAAAAGAAAAGGACAGCGCGTGTTACGGGCCAAGAGTATGGGAGGAGGTAATAGCTTAGCGGATCGGATTACGGGATCCTCGTCCTTACGTGATGTTTCAATTTTTATGGCATCGAGCGAGCGGCCGAGGACTTTTTAAAAATCCACATTCAGAGAATAATGGTTTTATTTTATAGCGGAGGGAGATTAGAATTTGCCGGATTAGGCTGCGCGTGAATGTGACACGCGACTGAAATTTACGCCCCATTACGTGGCCTGGCGCTCGCCTCCTCTCATTATCAACATTATCAACATTATCAACATTATCATCATTATTGTCGTCGTCGTCCTCGTCCTCGTCGTCGTCGTCCTCGTCGTCGTCGTCGTCGTCTTCCTCGTCCTCGTCCTCGTCGTCGTCGTCGTCGTCGTCGTCGTCGTCGTCGTCGTCGTCCTCGTTGTCGTCGTCGTAGTCGTCGTCGTGGTTGTTGTTGTTGTTGCTACTTCCGATGATGCTCCATCATTATTATTGTTATTACTTTTTTGGAGCAAATATAACGAGCCAGTGGAAGGCGTCATTAGCGAAATAAGTCGACTAATTCATGCAAAAACACACGCGGATTATCGTGCGCTCGGGCGAATTCTCCGCACGCGCTGCTTTTACCAGCAATAATTAGCCTCCAAGCATGATTTTAAGGCGCAAATGCTATAATCCGTTAAAACCTTAATCCACAAACTAATACTTCCCGCTGCTTTTTTCCCGCTGCTTTAATAGCAATCGCCAGATAGCCCGGGGATGAATAAAATCCAGATTCTCATGAGGGGTGTGTATTGGCTGCGCGGCTACTCCAAAAATACCTCCCTCTCTTACTATTAGACTCGTACCGACTCTGGCGCTATTCAAATGCCCGCGATATCCCTCGAGTATATATAAGCAGATTCATTTTGCATTAACAAAAATTATAATATTATTATCCACAACGATGCTCCCATTTTATTCTCCCGTAATCACTCGACTAGTACACCCACATTATTAGCTGCTCCCTCGCCTCCCGCTTTATTAGCATTTCAATAATTTTAAAAGCATATATACATGTATATATGTGTGTGTAGGTATTAATGCGCCGCGAGTTGTATCGTGAGATTCGCGAGTTGGGCCCGACGATTAACGCTCAATAGCACACGCAATTATAATCGACATTCGAGCAACGAGCAAAACTGCTGCTGCTGCTAAATAAACAATTACCATCTGCAGTGGCAATGGTCGAGTGCGGGGGACGAGGGAGGAAGAGGAGCGGCTGGCAAGTCTTGGAGAGTTGTTTGCCGAGAGGGACCGAGTAAAAAAATCCCTAATAAATCGTTGAGCATCGATTTTCCCAGCATAAAGGAAGCTGGAGCTGCCACGATTAAAGTCACCGAAACGCATCAATTTTTTCGCCTCGGATTATCCCGACTGAGCCCGAGCCCCCCGCCCGCCCCGCCCGCCTCCCACCTTCCCCTTACCCGCCCAAAACCACGCGAGCATACACAACGGCCAACGGAATGCCACGCACTTTTCTCATTGGCGCGCCACCACCGCCTCCTCGCCCCTCGGAGGCTAAAAAAATTATGAGAGCCAAGAGCAGCAGTCCTACTAATCCGGCGGATTTGCGCATGAAATCCGGCGGCTCGGCTCCGACGGAGATTTATGGGCCCGAGGGGCAGCGCACAGCCGCAGCCGTCCTCCTCCTCGTCGTCGTCGTTGTTGTTGCTTTTTTGTCATCGGGCCCGCGGGATGATGGTGGTGGTGGCGATCTCGGCCCTCGAATTATGTTGTTGTGCGAGCGAGACTTTGAGCGGCCCCGAGGTATCGCGCCCTGTAATTGAAAACGGGGGGGTGGGCGACGGGGATGCCGAAGGCCACGCAACCTTCATCTCGGGCGTGTTTCGTAGTCGTGGTGTAAGTGCCCATGTGGCATTGCTACTTGTTACGTGATAGAAATTTATAGGCGCGATACACGCTTTACACGCCCAATTAGATTATGGCGCGGATTAGAGTCGCAGCAGGCTGCTTCTTCCTTCTATTCTTATTCCTCGAGAGTACGTAATCGACATTGTCTTGGCATTAGTCGGACATTAAAGCTCAATTTATTTTCACCTCATCGCTCCGATCTTTCCGATATTGGCCATTTGCTCATACGTTCTACAGCCCCACTATCGATCGAATATCGCCAAACGCTCTCTCTCTCTCTCTCTCTCTCTCATTCTACCGATTGTCCTTGCTGCAGTTCAATCAAGCTAAATACCCGTCGTCGCGCTATTGTTGTTGTTACAAAGACACGGCACCACAGACGCTCGTTACAGTTCCTACCCCCTTCCCTTCAATTTTCCCCATACAAATACGTACACGCCCATCACACATTGGGCCAAGCAACCAAGTTTTAAGCAAAACATTTCCAAATCTATAGGCCGATTATTCTTCAAAGGCTTGACTAGACCTTGGCTCAAGCTAAAAGCTAACGATTACCCGAGCCGAGAATCCCTTGCCTCCGATGCCTCCAAGCTACGCGGCCCCTCCTCGCTAAGCCGTAATATCGAGGTCGCGAGCGAGCCCGAAATGAGCTTATCAGCAACCGGGCGGACAAGGCAGGGGTTAAGAGAAATAACGATAAGAATGACTCACCGCTGCCAGTGGCGGTCTTGCTAAGATCGAAGCCCTCTTGCTTGGGGCTGGGGTCGAGCTCCTGCTTGAGGTGCTGGTTGTGAGCGGCGTAGGGCTGGGCCACTGCCTGGGCCGGTGCCGAGACCTGGTGGGCGCCGATCGGGGCTGGACTCTGCTGATGCGCCTGCGCTTGGGTCTCGCGCTGCTGCTGCTGCAGTTGCTGTTGCTGTTGCTGCTGTTGCTGCTGCTGTTGTTGCTGCTGTTGCTGTGGCTGTGGCTGTTGTGGCTGCTGCTGCTGCTGCTGTTGTTGCTGCTGTTGTCCAGATGGGGGACTCCTGGGTAGCGTAGGCTCGCTGCTGGGCCGCGAGGGCGGCGAGGCCTTATGCGTCAGCGCCAGAGCCTGGCTCTGCGAAATAAGGACGCAAGCGATTTAACATTTTGCTTAAATTCCTCTCTGCATCGAGCCACTTTACTTCTCCCGAACGTAACTTTCCTACCAAATTCATATCCCTAAGCTCTTTAACGCAAGTGCCGAGGCTGCACTTATCCCTTCAATTTCTTTCTTGCCTCTCTCTTATGCCCAAGTCTCACATGTCGTATTATCTTTAGGATTTTTTTTAGCGCTTGAGTAAGGAGAGCAAGAAAGAGTATTGCCACGAATTTGTCATACTTTGTCGTCTTTTCGAATTGCTCTGATTACGCGCAAATTCATTTCAATAATAATGCATTGCCTACCGTTAATAATGATGACGATTTAATAGGCGATCGTGGTTTCAAGTAGTTGAAAAAAAATTTTGCTCTAAACAATAAATAATTGCTAGCTGGGATCGAATTGGTTTTTTTTTCTTCTGCCGATTGTTTGATTAAATCGGCAATAGTATTTGAACGACTAATCTATAAAAACAAAAGCGTGCCGTACAATCGCTCGAAACGCCCAATTACGCTAATTTACAACAGCGACACTCGGCACACGCTAATTACATCGATGTCATTTGAAATTCGAAGCATACGATGATGGCGAGCGAGAATAAGGAAAAAAGGCGAGGAACGAGATGAGAAAACGAATGCTAATAATGGACGATGAGAATAATAGGGACTCAATAAATGTGCATTTTTCGGCACGAATTTACCAAACAGAGATTGTGATTACACACGTGAGGGACATGTGTTGTATCGGTAATAGCCGATCTGATCATAATTTAATGTCAGAGAATATTTGACAAAACGAGCCATGGAATATGGAGGGAACGAGTTGGCCCGTCATTCGGCATTCGACTCTCAGTTTAAATGCAAAATTCTTTCCTCCTTGCAAATTACTTGTACATGCATATGAAGTCGTGGCAGGGAAGGAAAAAAGGGGCACACTTTGTCACCAAAATTGCAAAACGAGGAGACTTCAGTGAGCGAATAAATTGGAGGACCTGCTCTCAAGGAGTCACACTCTAAATATAAATGGCCAACTATTCCAGCAGACAGTCCGTCGAAAGCTTCATCAGGATAAAGTGATGAGTCGCCTCGATCAACGTCTCCGTGCCAACATCCGCGCCAACGGCAAAGCTCCTCGCGCCGCATAATCTAATAAAAATGCTGCAGCCGAGGTCGGAAAATCGGCTAGATAAGTAAGCTCACGTAACGACTGGCTTAATTACTCGAGAATCTCGAACGGCGCCTAATCCCCTTGATCCACGGGCATCCGACGCCGCGCACACGCACGCAACACGCGCTCCATTAAGATTAGATAGATCGTCGAGCCGAGGATGTTACACAGGGCTTAAGATAAGCGCGAGGTTTCTTTGGTCGTCGGCGCGCGCCTCGTGCGCCACGCATTTGCTCGTGCGATTAATAAGTGGGATGGGGGGGGGGCGCCTCGCTAGGGAACAAAAGCCGTGTGGCCGGGCTCGATGGTGGCATGCGAGTCGCGGCAGCTTGATTAATCGAACGATATTCGACTGGTTGCTGGTGGAATGGGGGGAGTGGGGGGGAGGCGGGAGGGGCGGGAGGGGCGGGGAGCGCGCGCGAATCGCCCGATGATCTCACGTACGGGCGCGAGCGCTTGATTATTGCGATTAATGTCGCCGCGCTTATTATAGAAGCAAATGACGGACTTTTACTCGGGCCAGCGAATCCGACTGATGGATCGTCGACGCTCGACGCCCGACGCTCTTATTTGTCCTGCTTATGCGCCCGTTCACGTCAAAATGTGCCCGATGCCCGCTTCCTGTCCACTCGCTCCACCTCATCATCTTGCACTGCTTTTTCTTCATTCGCCACCAATTTACTCTCTCTCTCTCTCTCTTACACGCTCACTCGTGCACTCTCTCACGCGCTCTCTCTCTTGCGTGTCGTTTGCGTATGTCTTGCGGGCAGATTTCGATTGAGAGGAGAGGACGCTCCGGTTTTTCACAGTAATGCCCGTAAGCGACATTTACAGGGACTTTTCATCGTTTCGTTGTGCGTTTGATGAGCGTAAGGAAAAGAGTTTCCCCCCATCACTTCATTCGCAGCGCAACTTATTGGCAATTGCTGCTATCAATCCTCACTAATTCAATGCTTTATCGACATTTTGTTGATAAACGTGCGCATAAAAAAGAGAAAAAAATTGCAAATCATATACGCTGCTATTTTACTGTATAATAAACTTTTTATTTATTTATCGATAATTGCTTTGATTCAAATGCTGAAAGCCCGTTCTTATAACATTTTGCCTAATTGACGATTTTTCCGTTGATTAATCGAGCCTATTGCCTTTCATAAACATTGCACGCACACAATTGCACCGAAGGATCTAGTGTATTGTGAAACTTGACTATCGCTGTGGATATATTTTATTATTGTATAAGAGTATGTGTATGCCTACTTCAATTATCGATAATATTCATGACTGCGAAGTAAACGTATTTCAATGCAATGAATAATTAGCCTCATAAGGCTCTGCGCATGCATACAATTTCAATAGTTGTTGTGCCAATTATTATACCAAAATAATTATATCGCTTAGAGAGATCTAGTAGTTTAGGATTGATCGATCCATGATTTTGAAGCTTCTATATCGGTTACAATTAAAATCACGAAACTGCATTTATATATTGTTTATATATTTTATATTACGAGCAATAAATGTATAGATTTATAATATCAATTGATAAATGGAATTTTACACGTACGATTGGCGGCTAAGTAAATGTTAATGCTGCTGTACTTTAATACAGCAGTACAGCAACGTAGCAGCAGCTCGACTTACAATTTCAAATCGATTATTACACTGCTTCGTAATATTTTCAAATTACACCTATTAGCAGTTTTTGAGTATTTTATGTACACATGTATATGTCTATATATGTGTGTGTGTATGTATGTATGTATATGTGTTTCTTTATTTTTGAAATAAATAATGCATAATATACATCGAGCCCACTGAATGCCAAGCCGTACGATGTGCAAGTAGATATTTATTTCTTGCGATATTTCGTTCGTGGAGCATTTTCTTTTTTGTGCAAAAATTCAAAAAAATCTGCCGAAATACACACTCAATAAACAAATGTCCGTATAGAGAGCGCCAATTCCCAAAACCTCTTCTTATTGCACCAACTGGTAGTTACTTGGGTAATTAAAAGGAGGAGCCATAAGTATCGTGCTTGGCGAACCCATAAAGTACGAAAATCATCGAAATCTCGTTTGCGAGAAAATTTCACCGTTACGCGAGACTTTTTTGCTCGGTGCTCGAAAGCTCCGGATGAGGGAGTTTAAACATGTGGCGGCCGGCTGCGAATTGGCTATGTGCTGGTAAGTCACTCGGGACTGCGTGCGCGGCTGCGCGACTTTTCCCGAAGCCCGTATTTACGTCGTGTGAGCCCGCAGAAAAAGTTGCGCAGCTGAGTAACGTAAAAAGGTAGCTTTGCTCCTCGGCAGCAAATTATCGGCTGCTTTCTGCAATAAGTAATAAGCCGCGGCTGGGCTGGGGAGCGACGGCAAATCGGGCAAGGGTTGTGCACATGTATTATGGCTTTTTGTGCGCGCACAGCCCCCCCTCGCCCACCTCGCGTTCCCGTACCGCATCACCTCGTTAAACCGACGTCCATCGACGAGAGAGCATCGTCGGTAGGAAGAAAAAGCACATCACTCTCACTCTCCCGTGCACGCGCGCGCGCACGCGCACAGAGAGAGAGAGAGGGAGAGAGAGAGGCGCGCGCGTAAACATAAAGCGAGCTCGGTGATCGAGTGCCGGGAGTCTATTGAGAGAAAGGCGGACGATCCAAGGCGTCGGCCGATGAAATCTGCGAGCACGTGCTCAATTCCAGCCTCGCGCCTCGGATTTATGCCAGCGACTTGCAACGGGCCGGACGGCGAAGGAGGGGAGTGGGGATGAGGAGAGATGAGGAGAAGCGAGGAGCGGACGGGGGGAGTGGGTAGGGGACGTCAACGGCTAAGCCGCATGTCAACGAGGGTCAACTGAGCCCAGAATGCGACTACTCCCCCACCGCCCACCCACCACTCCTCGCCACCCCGACCCCTTGTCGCCCGGCAAGCGGAAATTTAACGGCTTACCGTTACTGCAATTAGCGCTCTTACGGCGCTCTTACGACGCTCCACGACAATACGCAGCAACGCGTTCGCGTGCGGCCGACGAATTCCAAGGCGCCTCGTTGCAAATAATTTACGCGCAATCGAGAACCTAGGCGGCTCGTTTATAATTAGCCGCTGAATTTTGTTGCTACTCTGGCAACTGGATTCTATGGGGAATATCCTTTTATCGAAAAATAAAATCCCAGGAAGTAATTATGTTTCTTCAAAAGGACTTGGCCATTTTTTGCATGGCCTTCGGCCGAATTCCTCCGCACATCTGCGTCTCATAGGGATATTCTTTCGCTGCACGACGATGCCTCAGAGATGCGATAGAGATTTCTTCTCTCCGATAGTCTCGCGACTTTTACATGGCAAGCCGAGTGATGATATTATTTACTAACGAGCTGTTACCGTTCAAATTGACGATATTTATCCGCGTCTTCGACCATACGACTTTGGAATGCCAATTCCACTAGGATTCCCGAATTCTCCTTAGGTGCTTTATGACTTTCGCACAAATTTCACAACTGAGAATATCATTTGAACAATCGTGCATTCTAAAATGCCGGGCTAATTGAGGGATTAATATCGCTACTTATTACACGAGACTCTCATCGTATAATGCCAGATGTAAAAACCTTGTAATCCAATGATTCAAGCGCCCGGTATTAATATATTCCCGGCCCTTCCAAACTCGGCTAGATAGAAATTTTTTTTATGTTTTTCTCGCGATCCCGCGCGTATTATGCAAACAAATCTAACGCGACTGCCGAAAGCATGGAATTCGCGTTACGTGCGATGTTACGTCGTGTTAGGTTAGATTAAAAGCGAGCTCCAAAGTAACTTGGCTCCATTAATTATATAATACGTAGGACGTTAAAGTAACTCGCCACAAGAGCATAATATACAATTAAAAGTAATTATTTTCGTTAAGGTCCGACAATTCATTAAGCACTCGCAACAAGACCATCCATTACTTTAATACGTACCATCGTTCGAAAACTACCAATGTAACTGTCGGCTTGCAATTGTTCTCGAGCCCACGAAAATATCCCCATCCACAATCCATCCTCAACCCAGCAGCACTGCACATAATTCGCCAACTAAAGAGGTAAATACAGTGTCGGTCCTCCTCTAACCTCCTTTATCCGGCCCCCATCCGCCTACCACCCTCCCCCACCCACCCCGCCATCATCCCTACTCCTCCTGGCATAATGGAATATTTATCGAATTACAATGCATTGGCTTGGCAATTTGGAGGCCGGCATTACACCTCGTGCCGAGGTGTAACCGTAAACAAAAGTACGCCAACAAGTGCCCGCGAATTGCCCGAATCAGGCGTCTCGGCGATAATCGCACGCGGCCGCGCCAAACTTTTCCCTCCTCGCCGTAATCAATGCAAGAGGACCTCCGCCGCTAACGTCATTTCTCTTGGCAGGACTGTACGTCCCCGGGCGGCGGTGCTACTGTTTCGGGAGCTGATGTTGCTCTTCCTCTCCTCCCGTGGTATGCGCGCGCGCGCAAAAAACACGTCGGACCGCCGAACAAACTCGGCCCTCCCTCCGCCGCCACCGCTGCCGCCGTCGCCGTCGCCGTCGCCGCCGTTGTCCCCCCTCACCGCCCTACGCTACCTCAAACGCCAGAATCCGCCGCCTCTCTCCCCCCTCGCCCTTCCCTCCTCCTCGACCCTCCCCTCGGCCGACGCTGGTTTGCCCGGGAGCGCTGCAAGTGCAGGGCCCAAGACGAAGCCGGCCGAAACGCGATGGGCTTCCAGCCACTCCATCCAAAGGAGCGAGGAGGAGGAGGAGGTTAAGGGCACTACGGTATATTGGCATCGTTTCTCCTGGGCCACTGGTTAATCAAATATTTCTTGAAAGCAACGAGAGCGTCGAGGAGCAGCCTAGGAGATGTAAGTCCCCGTCGAGTCTCAGTGCTGCAATATTGCATGCTATTACACGACCCCACCCCCCTCCACCCTACCCGCCATTATCGACAGCCTAATGAGAATTAAGGCACAAGAGATCGCGCAGCTGTGTACTAGATAAGATGTACCCAAGCCCCAACATATTTCGCATTTCATTCTACTTGTTCAGCCATTGACATTGCAATTACGCTTAAGCTGACTTAATCAATCGTCGTCGGATGATCGGGAGCGGCAAGGATGATTTATACGAATAATCGGGGCTGTATTAAATTTAATGGCGGAATTCTTAATTTTCGCGTAAAATTATGTTTAATGAATAACTTTGCATGATGAAATATTTAATCGGTAAGCTACGTATTGAGAACAGGTACTTCTTCTCATAAATTGCTCGCAATTTGAAGCGAGACGATAGCATCCATTAATTAATGCCGCAAATCCCGCATGCATGTCTTTAATGCCACTTTTAATAATAAAACTATTGATATACTGTGCCCTGTTGACATTCGGTCGTATTGCAGGGATTAATATTGTCGAAATGAAAACTCTAATCGTTTGCTCGGCTTTGCATTGCCTTTGCCATAACAAATTCTTCGTTATAATGAAATCCCATTCCTAAGGAACATGTTCGTCAGCTTATTTACGGGGTGGCGGGTCGGTTAGGGTGGGGTGGGGTGGGGTGGGGCAGGGGGAGGGACATAACGAATCGCAAATAATTATCTCTTTCCTGCAAAATAATTAATAAACCCAAGTAGCAAGAAAAAATTATCCATTCCCTAACTATGATTAATTTATATGCATGTACGTATGAGTATAGGGCATGACCAGGGAAACGCAACAAGAGAAAAAAAATGATTGCCAAAGGGATCATCGAGGATAAAGGATCTACAAGAGCCCAGTAGTTTGTTTCTTCATAAGCGGAATATGAGTGTGTGTGCGTGCGTGTGTGCGCGTAGCAGTGTCTCGGACGATGCCTCTAAAGAATCAAGAAAAAGAGAGGAAATTGACAAGAGGAGAGAGCTAGAGAGAGAGAGAGAGAGAGAGGGAGAGCACGCGCGCGGGATGGAGAAGAAAGGGAGAAGGAAAGACGGTGGACGAGATGAGAAAGCGACAGAGAAAAAAAGTAAGGGGACGAGAGAACGGGAGAGTGAGCGAGGAATAAGAGAAAAGTGAGTGTAGCGAGGGGCAAGAGAGAGAGAGAGAAAGGCGGCGGGCAAAAAGTAGAGGAGAGAAGGAGAATGTCGGCAGAAGTAAGAAGGGGGCAACAGGTGGATGGGGTTAGCGGTTTATCCAGCTAACGCCCCGAGTGATATCTCGCCTATATAAGGCCGCGCGCTCCGGCATTCAGGGATGAATCTCCGGGAGAAAATGTTTTCACGTGACTTTTACGATAATGTATATCTTTCGCTCTCTCTCTCCCTCTCCTCTCTCTCTCCTAAATGCTTTATGATTTTTAAGGAATTACCTCGGGCCTCCCCACCCCAACCCCCCACCCCGCCGTCCACCACGACCCTTTCCTCATTCACTTTTTTTCCTTCGTCGCTATATGCTTTTCGGCTATCGAATTTAAGGCTGAATTCATATTTTAAATGTATGAATAATTTGATGTGGGTCCCGTGCTTGACGTTTAATGTCTCGAAACTTTTACATTTTAATGTTTGTTTTACATTGTAAATCATCGTCACTCTCGGTAACTATACTAGCTAATTCGAGAAATTCATTTCGTATAATAATAATAATACTCATTGGCCGTAAATTATATTTATTCACTTTTTATTTACAACTCCCCAAGTATAAATATCCATACGTTGGGCATGAGTTTATATACGAGTGGCGAAATTTCTTTCCATTTTCAAAATCAAATTCTCCGCCATCTTTCATTTATCCTTGTGTAAGCTGCAACCAATTTCTTTCTTTAAATACACGTTTTAGAATATTTACGTAGCACCCAATCATCATTTGTCATCATACTTGTTGTTAAATTATTACAAACATTTTCACAAGCAATTCACTATATACATATATATACACATATGGATTGATAATCGTGAGCTGAAAAAATTAAAGATTATAAGCGCATGCCCAGGCCTAATGCTTTCTCGCTTCACTCGGTGCTAACGAATGTAACTATAACGCACACAATTCTTAATCCCATGAAATTCTATAAGTCAGTGTCGGCCCGATGTTGACGATGGGACATTAAAGCCTCCGATTATATCCTGACCCATCCAATGATCAATGTCGATTGATTCGAACAAATCATCTAACGTACATGGGCGATCTGCTTAAATTGCTCAAGCTCTCCCGCTATCCCGAAAATAAGCCAATGATATTTGGCAAATTGAATGACTCTGTGCGTCACACTCGAGCTTAAGCCGGATTAATGGCGTCGAATCCTAAGAAATTTTAATCAATGCCTCGTTACACTTGTTATTCCGCTCAACGCAGAAACTGTTTTTCATTCCAATAAAATGCTCTGTCAAGTTCGTTTCACTTGGATAAAATTGTAATGAATTCTTCGCTCGAATTTACGATTAATAAAAAAAAAAAGAGAAGAAAAATCGATACAACTGTTAATTTATTTAAATTCCAAACCCTTTTAAAATTATATATATATATATTAATATTAATATTACCAATGCATAGAAGAAAATGTAAAAATGCTACGTTGATGCGATTTATCCATTAAATATCTAATAATTTCATTTTATTCTGGGTATAAATAATCTGGCACCCAAACTATTTATAGATGAAAGTTTCTTTTGACAATCTATTTATTAAACTAACACAATACCACTAAATACTATTAATATTGCGGGTTATACTTTTTATGTAAATTGTTAGCAATGGTAGTACGTGACACGAAGTTTACTTAAAATTGAAATATTAAAAGACAGAAGCCATCACAATACATAAAATGTAGTTCAAATACTATAATAGAATATAATCGTACAGTCATCGGTTTATTCATGTGTCAGATGTAAATAGAATAATAATGTCGCTATTATCGAGTTTTAGCATTAGATATATTTGATGAATTTTTTCGGCCTATAAGCATCATTTTCCAAGCGAATTTCAAAAGGAATTTAACAATAAACATTATTTTTTTCGAACGCAGCTGAACAATAACTCTCTTTGAATATATTTTAAAGTTATTGAACTCTCATTCGAACGATTATTAATTAAAAGGCTCGATGAACATTTATAAAATATTTTCCATGTAAAATAATTCAAACGACATGGTCATAGCAATATTACTTTTTACGTATTATAACGTAATTGTATAATTATATAATAATGTTATTCTCGCAACATAATAATAATTTTGGTATAGGGAGGTCAAAATGTATGCCATTATCAACATTACTGGACATAAAAATCCTTCAACTTACCATACGGTTTTCACTTGATTTATCTACATCTGCGAAGAATCTCACATTACGTGAAGCAGATAAGCTTAAAATTACAATAAAATAATAGCGAGCGATATGGGTGTGAATACCAATAGAAGAAGAATCTTACATCTAATTAATTATAAGGCTTGCTGTTATCGATTAAATAATACGAACAAATAGTAATTATGAATGATTTGCGAATGTTGGAAAGAATTATTCCTTTAATATGAAAATATTGCTATTATACCAGGAAGGTTATACATTTATATAAAACTTTATATAAAAGAGACATTATACTGCTACATTTATTTCACGTACACGAATCGGTGTCGTTATTTATATTAGAGAATATTTTTAACCAATGTCAATTCCGATTAAATAAATATTATTCTATTAGATCTACCTAGAATTTTATGCAAAGTTTTCGTAAAGAAATGTAACGTATTTATTTAATTGTAAAATTAAAATATTTCTTACAACTATATGAATTTGAAGACGTAAAAGACAAAAAGGAAGGTGCAACATACTTGTGGTGATCAGTGAAAAATGACTGCAGCAGAGCGAAAGGAACAAAGAAACAAAGATAGGTGGACAGATAGCGAGTGAGTGAGAGAGAGAGAGAGAGATAAAAGAGGGAGTGACGCTATCAAAATATCAAATGGCTGATATCCGCCAATAATTGGCGCCATTCGCTTAAGCGTAATCCGCGAATCGAAGCATCTGCTATTACGTTACGTAAATCACGTCTAATTCTTTCTCACTCTGTCTCTCTCTCCTGCCTTTTCCTCTCGTGTGGCTTATTTTTCTTTGTTTCATCGGTACGGGATGAGCAAATGAAAAGGCAGGTTAACCAGGGTGTTACATCCTCGTACATTATACATGAATATATCGGTATACAAAGTTACGCTCATATAGGTTTGTAGTACTTGAAATTAAATTGCCAGAAAATTGAGAAACTATAGGAGGATTATGTTGGCGTGTAACGCGAGTAAACATTTGATGGACTCACGTACGACTGTTAAAGGCGATAAAGAGCCAAGTACGCGCAGGTTAAAAGCCCGGGCTCGCCAGATTAATTTCACCGAAGAAATAGAAGAAAAGGGCGGCAAGGGGCTGCACTTATAAAGGAGGATGGATATATATTTATAGATACTAGCGAGCGTGCCTCGGTTTATAAGCTCAATAAGCAAAAATCGAGGCTAAACGAAAGAAATTTTATTTCTTCAAAGCGACGCCAAATGAAGCCCCGATGGAATGTGATATCTTTCATTTTAACAGGTGAAACGTATTCAATCAACATGTGCCTTCTCTCACTGTTATACGTGCGCGCACGCACACGCACACACGCACAAAAGATACGGCACATTCAATCGGCCCATTAATATTGAAAAATATTTAAATTTATTTCGGGCTCTAATATTGACAAACGAGGATTGTCTTTTCGACATATGGATTAGCTCCGGCGAATCCAATACCAATATTCTTTAATTACTGGCATAAGTGTGCTGCCATTACATTACATTGCTTCAATTCGGCATACTACCTGCGTACACCCTGATACCTCGATATCCTCCTAAAATGCTCAAGTACGCGATTTTACATGAGGCGCGTAGATAATGACATTAATTGATTAAGGCCAGATAGCCCGGGGCTGGCGATTTCGTAGAGAAAGGAAGCAACGATGCAGCCGTCCCACCAATAAAAGCCAATAAAAGCCCAATGAAGCGAGGAGCCAAGGCACAGGGGGCTGTAAAAATAGCCGCTCCTGGCCCTTTATCTCATTATTATCTATTACACCGAGAGTTCGTATAAGGGCTCGCGTTGAAAAGCGGCAAGCCGAGGGAAAGTAAATGCCCGGGGTGAAGTGCAGTGGGGGGGGGGGGTAAGCCAAGGTTAAAGCGGCGGGGCTTGGGCCCGTGGTGGTGATGCCCGTCGATTGGAATTAACTGGAGAAACAAAGTGAAATAACAGAGTGCAAGAGGAAGCAGAGGTTGGGCCCGCGGGAGCTCGGGAAAGCAGGAAGAGGGAAAGCTCGCATTCGATTCGACGTATCGACTTGGTGGCCGCGGCCGGATAGATGGATTACAATCATTCCGGGGCTCAAGGGGTGGTCAAGGAGCGTGACAGCGTGCCCAGGGCCGCGGCACAATAACGGCGACGACTGCGACGAGGACGGCCACGCCAGCGGCGCATACGCATTAGTGCCGTGGGCCCGGGGGCCCCGTGTAATTCACAATTCCCAGAGAAGCGACGTCGGCCGCTCCCTCCTCCTCCTCGCTCCGACTCCTCGATTCCGCGAGCCGAGCTTTCCCGCCTCTCCCCCGACAGTCGCCCAGTCCCC
>JAPYYT010002315.1:0-18878 GCA_030522565.1 Ceratosolen corneri | reverse complement strand
GGGGGGGGTAGAGGGCAACGACGCATACTTTACTGGTCACGGCTGCACGTGAAGCGGATGATGCTTGGCGGCTGCTCTCTTTCTACTTTCTCATCTGCGACATATTCGCAGGTCGACTGCGTGATTTCTTCTAATTTCAATTTACGATGACGTGTATTTATAGCTCTCTAGCCAGGAGAAAAATTGGGCTTTATTATTATTATTGTTATTGTTATTATTATTATGTCGGTATTTTCGGCGTTCTCATTCATTCGATCTTTCATTGGCCGTTGATCTCGCGCTATTTTAATGAGAACGACGTTCGAAGATTTTTCGAGACGCTGGCAAATGGTAGATTAAGTGGATCGTCGTGGACTACTTTTATATCGCTCGTTTTGCCAATGAGTTATGCGAAGTAAATTCATTGATCGGGGAGTATGGTAATTTACGAGAATTGAGACATTTGATTTGTGGCAGTTAAGCAAACTGGGAAATGTTAAATTGTTCGTAGAATTTAGTGGGGAAAATGGTTGATAAAAGTTATGAGTTATTTACGCGATTCTTATCAGTGGAAGCTCTTTTTGAATATTGCCCTCGATAAATTGATTTCCAAATCATCAATAATTTGAAAAGTATTATGGTGGAGCTCGATGTTGATAGGGATTTGATTCATGTGATTTAAGGGAGAAAATTTATGAAAATGTACAGTATGGAAAGATTGTCCGAATCGATATTACTTGCAATCCCTTACCCCGGCAACTGATAAATCGCGCTCTCATATTATTTTAAACTTTTTTAATGAAAATAAATCGACCCTGTACGCGCACGATGCCCAAAGCGTAGTGAAATAAATAAAGTTTATTAGAGACTAAACCTCTTAAGAATTCCAAGGGAACTTTGCTGAGAAGGAGAAGAAAGTTGAATGGGCGCGAGCTGTCTCTCGTGTAGCATAAGTCGGACAGATTTTGCATTGCGGCGAGTGTCCAAAGTAGGCTTCCTTGGCTAACTCACTTAAGCAAACAGACAGAACGAGCTTCGAGGCGTTACTTCCTCCAACTATTTACACATCGCCGTGACCTCGCCCAGCTCACTTAAACTTTAGACGAGAATGACCTCGCGTGATACCACTTGGCCACTTGGAAACCTTCAAATACAAATTGAATTTCAACTACAAAATCTCCCACCCCCCAACCCCCCTACCTCGATCTATCTATCCTTTGATTCTCGGACATTTTGCGGCGGCGATTTATTGACCGCACCTACGGATGCTGCAGCGCCACTCTTATGCACCACGAGCCGACGAGAAGGGCGCCGACGCCAGAGTTATCCTCTCTCTCCTTGTCCGGCGATGCGAGAACCGCGAGAATATTGCTGCGGTCTGTTCCCGAGGCGAGCATCCTCGAGAAAATCCTTGCTATCCGGAGCCTCGCTCTTCTGCCTTGTCGCCCTGTCTGCTCGACCTGGCCAGACTCCACTCGCAAGCCACTTTTACTCGCGTGCGCACAAGTCCAAGGACAAGGCCGTGCAGTCCTCTATATTTTATAAGGATGGCATGATGAGCTGAGACGTCCCGCTAAAAGCAGCACTAGAACTTTTGTTTCACTAAGCCATCCCAGCTGCTAAATCCGCACTTTTCGCTTCCGTTTGTACGTCGGTGAGATAAAGGATGAGGGTGTGTGTGCGTGGGTGGCCGTTATATTATTATGATCCACGTGTTTAAATTATATTTTTGTATTTGAAGCGATATCGTGTTCGGTTTTATTTGATCTTGCGAGGTGGATGTGGAAAAAAAGTGAGTTGATACAGCTAAGGCTTCTGCCGCTTTACGATGCGCGAGTTGCTATAACACGATATTGATTCAGGAAAATCTATCGATTCTTTAACATAAGGTCTTTGATCATCTTACGTGAAGTTTTGTTAGCTATCAAAAGATATAATGTTATGTCAGTATTTGATATTCATGGAATCTAAATCCCTGTAAATATATATATATATATACATACACGGCGTCAAGTTTTATTTGAAATATAAGTTTCGCTGTATACTAAATTAGAAAGCTCTAAGACTATTGTACAGCCAAACATTTATTTAAACAATAAATAATATTTACGTACATGTATATATATATATGTACATCAAGACGTGCTCTTTAAAAAACACGCTCTTCGAGCAAACATAATAACTTTTTTAAAATTTCACTACAAGCTCTCGCTATAAATTTGCTAATTAAAATAAAAAGGTGGAATATTTTTAATTTAGAATGAAAATTAACTGCTGACTATTATTCCAAGTACATGCTTTGTTGAAATTTATGATTATTATGTCACGAGGTAATATTTTAACATAGAGGCAAAATATTTCAACATTGATGATAATAAATATCATTGAAGATCGATTAATTACAAGATTTTAATATTTGACGTTCAAATTTTATCCCATAACCCATTATATAATTTTCGTACAATGATTATTAACAAAGTTTAAAATATTTCGACTCTCGGTATTGGAGCATCATGCTAATCAATATTCGAGACACAAAGCTTCAGAACTTTCCCTATTTACATGCCTAAACATCATCGTAAACTCATGTGCACTCATACAAAATAATAGCTCGACATGGCAATTAGTATAAAACTGTAAAATTAAAATATTGGAAGCGCTCGAGAGACTTTTTCCGAAAATATTTGCTCCTTCCTCTCTCGCACATAACTATCAACTTGGCTATAAAAAATCGACGATAACGTGGTTTACGAGCGTATGGAAGAAACTTGTGGGAAAAGTTAATTCGAAAAAATTTCTTGTCTTTGCTGCCTTAAGGTTAGATTCATATAAAAATTTAGTACAAATGCCGTGAAAGGGGATTATAAAAAAAGTTTTTATATAACATAAAAGATTTTACTGCATATAATTATGTAAGATGTTTGTATTTATTATTATGTTCTTCATTTAATTTTGAAGATATCAAGCTTGATATTATCTGGCTGCTTTCAAAATTTGAAACGAAAATTAGCCGCATAAAAGTTTTAATTTACAATAAGCAATAAAATCCATGGCCAATGAAAAGTTTAAAGCTCATCAGTAAATAGATTATTACAAGCAGAAAGATCGTTAATTGTTAGTGAAAGATTTTTTGAAATTTTCATAACGTTTATTAGTATAACATAACAGTTTCGTATCGTGGAGGGAAAATTTTCTTTTGCATGGAGAAAAGAGTAATCGGCTAATTTATTCTGTAAAATTCATTTCTAATTTCCATAGAAATACAGAGAGAATGAAATCTCTAATAATATTACATTATTATACAACATTATAGTATAATAATATTTCAAATATCAATCTTTTTTTTTTCGTTTTTTTTCTCTTTTTTTTGAATAACTAAATTTTATTCGTTACGAAAGATACTTAAAAATACTTGTAAAATCTCTGTAAATCTACAATTTAAATGTAACCACATCAACGCAATTTATATACAGATATATTTGAAAGAGTACTTTTATTATTTAACCCATTCCATGATTGACAAATAACAAGCCTAAATAAGGTTAACTGAATTCCAATTTCTGCTATTCAAACATCGGCCTAATTAATTCGAGATATATATTTATATAAATTTTCATGTTTAATTAAAGTTATTCAGTTTTTGATCCAGTGAACAGATTTATAGTAATTATATATATAATATATATTGTAAAGCTGTTTAAAAAAAAAAAGGCAACTAAATGCTATTCGGTCAATAGAATGTACATAGATTTTCCGCTTTTTCCCTCTTTTCGCTCTAATCCTACGCACACCACCTCCCCTTGCTCTATCAAAGCCTAATCTCTCTCTCTCGTACAATATAACTTTCGATCATTACACTTTATTATTTTTTTAAATCACGTATTCAAAAGCAATTTGGATGAAATGAGCGCTCTTAAAGGCCTCGGCTTTCCATAATTTACTGTTTTTACTGAATTAATTAATCCGTTTAAAAATTTATTTTGCACTAAGAATGTAATTAGTGATCATCCTTCGCTTATTTAATTTGTTTATTAAATTAATTCGTGCTTGGAGGTGCGCGTGCGTGAGTTTGCGGATGTATTTTATATATAATTAAATCAAAGTAAAATTATCCGTCATTATACATTTTTAATTAACGAATACAAATTTACGGTAATATTAATGGTCTCTTCTTGCATTTTTTCGAGTGTAGTTTACCTAAATATTTCATAAAATTCGAATAAAATTCGGCAACAATTATTATACGCAACTTATTCGCGAATGAGAGCTTCATTTTAATTAATATATTTGAAGCCTTCATTTCTCAAAATCACAACGACATTTCCTTTTTAAACTATAATTTTATAACATTTCGTATTTCGTTATTTAATGCTACAAAAATATACATTGGAAATAGCTTAAAGATATTTCAAAAGAATAATTTCGCACTTGTGCAGCAGAATTTCTATTCTCGTGACATACGAAAGTCCACAATAACGAAAGGATAAGTTAATCTCACAGCCTACGATTATTTTCTCGAACTACATAATGACAATTAAAAATACCTCATAGCCGGGATTTATTGCTGAAATAGAAGTAAAGATAGTTCTGATATCAGCCTCAAGACTTTCTCCAAAATAACGTTGTACCTACACATATATTTAATCCTAAGTATTAGAGGTACTTGGGTGCTCAAATTAGTGCGAGTTTAATCAGAAACGACATCATTTAATATGAATTAGTTCAAGCCAGATTTTGCTTATATAGACACTGGTAATTCTGCCAGTTGTTAATTATCTGCATAAAACATAGGTAAACTAAATGTGGAGCTAATGACAGTTATAGATTAAAACAGAAACGAACGACAAATGAGAATTGAATGAGATAAGTAGAGATGTGCAGAGGTGCATGCGAGAAAAATAATTACCCGTGTGAGTTAATAATAATAATAAAGCTTGGAAAATCGACATTAATGAGCTCTAAAAATATTTGATGGGAAACCAAAATTCTAAATACGCGAATTGAAAATAGCGGAATCGAAGAAAAAGGTAGGAACAGGAAGTTGGGAAAAAATGAAGAGAAGGATCAGAAAATCAAGAGAAAACAATGGAAACATAAATAAAATAATACGCAAGTAGGCGAATAAGTTTGCTGTGTCATATTTCGTTTGATCTTATTCCATTTAAAAATCTGAAAGTCTACCGCAAAACTCCTATATAAACAGAGGAGTAAAATAGATAGAAATTCTATATCTTGGTGGGACAGGCTTCAACAAAGTAAAGACAGAGAAAGAGAAATTTATAACAATGAGCAAGCAAATAGAATAGCGTGACATCTTATTCATCTTCCATTGATTAAGAAGAATAAGCATACGTGTAAAAGTCTCTATAGCTTAATCCTTAATTAATAATGTATGTATGTATGTATGTATGTATGTATTTATATGGGATTTCTACTTTTATGCATAATTTAGAAAACATGCTTCCTTTGCAATCCAACAATGCCACATAAGAATAGTTAATTCAAATGACGCGACGCGCTTTACAATTTTCCAAAAAATTTTCTTTGATCAATCATACGTGTATGCACATACATTTCTCAATTATTTTCCTTTACATATAATTTGAATATTATTTGTATAAAATGAATATGCATTTGAATTGTAACGCGCAATGATATAATAATAAGCCAACTGCATTAATATAACGAGTTAATCGCGTGTTAATTCTAATAAGGTTAGTTAACATTTTTCCTACATCAATTACGATAAATAATACTTATCTGGCCAATTTGGATGAAATTTCTTGAAAATTATTCTTCCGTTATGGGCAGTTGTAAGGAAAACCTCACTCTAGCAACAACTACCAATTGCCTTTAAAACCAATGTTCTTTGTTGCTGGATTATTGCAATGAACAATTTCCATTTTGCATAATATTTAAAGGATCTAATTACATTTGTGCACGATTATAATCTAATAGGGAAGGAAAAATAATACAAATTTTACATTATACATGTGCTGGTTGAGCACGTAATATATCCTTACATTTAAAATGCTAGTTACCATCCTAATGTCTTGTGCGCAAATATATTATAGCCGCAGTGTCTAACTGATTTTTTATAATTAGAATGTACAACATAAAAAAGTATTCTACGCGATAGCTTATGTTTTGAATAAAATTTAATCGCAAAATGCTACGATTTAATTAAAAAGCCGTTATAGTGTGCGTACAGGAAAGGCAAAGGCAACAAAGATTAGAGAAGTCCCTTCGAAAATTCGCGGCAAGGTATTTTAGCAAATTAAATTCTTCGTGCATGCGCGAAAAATGCAAATGGCATGTCTAGAATTTTAATTAAGCCGACTAATTACATAATCATGCCAAGGGAATCGCTCGCGCGATATCCAAAACAATCGTTACAGCTGGACGAAAGCGCGCAATTTTCGCAGAAAAATTTTTGCAACACTTTGACAGGAGGAGCTGCCAGAGGCGCGCTGTCAATGATTAAGCGCAGCCATGATGCCTTATCCGCCTTATATATTGTTTTTAAAAGCGTAGCTCTGTCGATGAAGGCGTGCCACCTCTGCCGAGGATGGGAGGAAGCAGGTGGGGTGGGGGGAGGCGAGAGGCATCCGGGAGGTTGCTCAATTCGGCCAGCAGGAGGCGGTAGTCAACGAGGCCGAACGAAATGGTTCGAAGCGCAGCGAAACCGCAGATTGTAAATACGCGAGCTTGCAGGAGCTTGATTTTGGCGAGGCGCACTCAAAATCCTTTGTATATCCGGTAGGAGCCGATGCCGGAGAAACTGCGGATAATATAACTTGGGTCGGAACTTGCTCCATTGAGAAAACTGCGTGCGGTTAAGCCGCACGTTACATCGTGAGAGGGAGAGAGAGAGAGAGAGAGTTAAACCGGACCTTAGTCTCGCAAATCGCAAATCTACCTCACTATTTCCCATTTGGTTTTTCCTCGCGAGGATTTCCCAGAGTCTCGATGTATAGGATCGGCATCGAATTAAAATCTAAGGTGCTGCATCTCGAGAGAGTTGAACTGCGTAAAATCTGGAACATTCGTTTAAATTCGTAGTAACGGACGACTGTTTCTCTCGTATTTATTTAATGTAGAGCCATCATCAAATGAATGTTCAGCCCAGTGAATTTAAAACTGTCCAATGTACTTAAATCAAGCAGAGGTAATGGAAAATAGTCGATAAACGATCAAACTCGAAATTTCCGCTACAGCGTGTACATAATTTAGCATTAAATTTGGTTCAACGAAATTTTAAAAGTAATTTCAATTAACAACAGTCGTATTATCGGCAGAACTTGTTATAGTAACCAATTTCTGATATAATAGATTTCATTGTTAAATTTGTTCTTGTCAGTTTCTATAACGTAAATTTTGAATTTAAATCCAAAGCATTTCATTGAGAGAGGGCAGTTTTTTTGAAATTTGGATATGTTTTAGGTTTGGAATATGAAAGCCGTTGAAAATTTTAGGAGCTTAACCGTCTTTTCCTTTAGATATTACGTATAGTCTACGGATAATGCCAATTATCATTACTCGATATGGCAATAAATTATTAAAATAAAGCACACTCCCCCGCCAGGTTTTAAATATTGAACAGTGAGAACAACGAATGGAGAATTTACAACGTGCAATAATGTTAAATATTGTTTGAGAGAGAGAGAGAGAGAGAGAGCGGCTAGAATTATTATGAGCATCTATCATCGCTACAAGAATACGTATTCAAAGGAACAAAGCAATCCTTAGTAAGCGGCAACCGTTTTATTTTGCGCATTAACAAGGGAAAATGGGTTGTACGGTTCTGGTTGCAGTCAGCCATTTTAAATCATAGCCGTTGGTCCGTTAAAACTCTCGCTCTGTGCTTTCGAACCCGACCGATAAATAGCTGCCGGTGTTACGCCTTCCGGTTCGGCCTTGTACACGTGGATTAAAATGGATCTCTGTGAAAAAAGATTGGAAACAAAAAAAAAAAATAAGTACACGAGTAATAAATTTGAAATGCTCGCACGTGTATGAAATAATGGAGAACGGAGGGTAAGAGAGAAGAGAACACGCAATCGTGGTAACGTGGTGTAAAAACTCCATTTCAGACGCTTTCCATATTAACTGATATTAACTTATTTGGACATTTGAATATATTAACAGCCTACTTCTAGGTATAGAATTTTTAATCACCCGACATGTCAAAGAATTGAGAAAATAGTACCGAGGCTCCAAGACTATGGTAAACAGTACGTTTGTTTGTTATTTATCAATGCAGCAAGAGGATAAACAAAAGTTCTTTCAGTGCATTTACGCATTACTAAAGTAGTGCTTGCAAGTGCCAGGACAAACAGACATCAAAATCCTTCCTATCCTGTCCCTCCCTTTATTAGCTCGCCGACCCTTACCCGCACTCCACCCCCTCCCCCCTTTTATCACTCGTACAAACACAATTGTCCTAGCAACAATTCTACTTATCTGTTTATTCACGGCTATAATACGTATATCAATGTTGTTTGCATATTTATTGTCATTCGCTAAAAGGAATTGCATATTCTTTGTAATGTGAACAATAGTCAAGTGAGGTAATGAAGAAATTTTCGTCCAAAATGTATGACAAAAGCCCTAATCTATGCTTGACAATTGACATAAACGTCAGTTATATAGATACATTTTTATAAAATAAAGTGACAGTAATTGAACTCGTATACATATTGCAAATAAATAAAATTATTCGTAAAGAAAAACGCGTATTTTGTAAAATTCTTTCAAATTAATGATTAATTCCCTCTGTAAATGGCATTGTTTCTCATTCAGGTACTCTTATACATTAGCCTGGACGAAGTGAAAAATAATATTTTAAGACTATTATTATACATCTCAATGACACATACGATCGGATCAATTATTTCCCTTTTGTAATTGTTACTTAATTAGATATGCCGTTAATTATCCCACAATATGCCGTCTATAATTGTCCAAGAAAAGATAACAAGTACATACATTTAAGAAGCTGATTTATATTAGATAAATTATATTAGAAAAATTGCGGAGAAATCAGCACTTACTTCATTCAAGCTATTTGACCGATAAAGTTCATTTGGTGCAGAGATCTCTACATGTTTGTAGACAAATTGCACGAAGAAGCTCCGGATATTATATCGCAAGGCAACAACTTACGTGTAAAAGATACGATCAGCGTTTCACTTGGGCGAGACGCCGCTTTGTAATTGTATTTTCCCTGGCGAAAAAAAGTCAAATAACATTCGCGTGACAATGTTCACGTAATCTATGGGAATGGACCGCAACAACTGTGGTTAGTCGCTTGGGAAACATCTTCCATCGAGAGAGAGAGGGTTGTAACTCTGTTGTTTAATGATCGGAGCCAATGAATTAAGAAAGGTAAAGGTAAAGACGAGAAAGAAGCAAAGACATTAGGTTGCGAATTGCAAATTTATTTACCAAAGCAAAACGACACAATTACGAAATTACTGTTTCACAGTTTCGTTTTATTAATAAGATTTACAGTTGCTTTCGTCATATTACATTATCATTTTTCACGTTCAACAAACATAATTCGAAGCTTTCTGGAAAATATCGTCGAATAACATTCATTGACACAACTTGCACGTTTAGCAAAAATATGCTAATTTTTGTTTTTTTTTAAATTGATTGTCTGTCTGTATATATATATCTATCTATTTCATTTTAGGAAGAACAATATTGTTAAAAAAAGATTGTAAAAGCTTCTTTTTCTATATTTTTCCCACAAATAAAATATCTTTAAAAATATACAGTAGGAAAGTGTAATCGACTTTATTAATGTTATTGATTTTTAAATGTTCAATAATAATAATAATGTGATGGGTGAACGTAGACGAAGAAGAACTGTGCGTGAGATTAGAATTAGATTGATTTCAGCGAGAGTGAAGAATATTCTTCTGGTCCTACAGAAGCAATAGTTCATTAAATGTTTATAAAGATCGATAGGATGCATCTGAGGTAATTGATTGATATCTTTGCGAACAAGAAGCTTAAAAGCAATCGCGTTTTTATATATATTTTTGTTTATTATACCTTAGATGCATCAATACTTTAGATCGCTTTAAATATTGTCGTTTAGTCTGATGTAATTTATACGGCAATTTTTTTAAAACTTAAATCAATTTGCAAATTTTATACGAATATTATGTACAGTTAGATTTATCGCAAATATGTACGATTTACGTAAATATAATTAATTAATAAACTTATCGATGTAATGATTTTATTATAATACGACGTTCATACTGTGTATGTGATAAAAAAATTAAGTGGCTCCTTCAAAAATTCATTTAATGCCTGTAATTGTTTGAAAGGAAAAAGGTGAAAAAGGTGAAAGAGGTGGGAAAAAAAAACTATTTAATGGTTTTTGGAAATATAGAAATTTATGAAAATACAGAAACTTAGGAAATTACTTTGTTGATAAAGAGACTTTGTTATACGCTTCATATCTTTATCGAATAAAAAACACTTTTTAGATTAAATTTAGGTATGCATATTTTTACGAATTAATCATAGTATAAAAGCGATAATCAGCATTAACAATTTATCACCCCTTTTAATAAATAAACCAAGAATTTATATCATTCGAAGTAGTGCATAAGATTTTCCAATCTTCCTACCTTAATCTACCCAATTAATTACTCAAGATATTTGGATGAATCAATATTCATCCCCTAATAACATGCAATAATAATTCTCGTCTCGTCTCTCGCATAAAGCTGACATGGCACTAAGTATCGGGATAGTTAAAGAAAAAAAAAAATCTCCCCCTACAAAGCCACCACCCCTTTCTACAAAGGAAGCGAAATTTATCAAAACGTCACTGGCTCTCTGCCCCGCCCCACCCTCGTCCATATTCGTGGGTCGAGAAAGGAGTTGAAAGAGATTGGCACTCGGGGTGAGCTGTAAATGACCTCGGCCGCAAGAAAATTATTTCATCTCGTCAAGTACGAGAGCCGACGTTCCTTTGTATTCAAAGCGCGAGCTTTTCCGTTCTCCGAAGAGGCGCATAAGTAAGCTTGATTTCCCAGCGGCTTTTCCCCGAAAAGCCAAACGAGAATCTTGCGCGGAGTTTGGGATGAAGCTTTTCCCTGCCAAGTTAATCGCACGTAATCGGCCAGACGAAAATTCGCGACTAAAGTAGCGATGAGCTCGCGTACCGCGCCCACACACTCTTAATATACAAGTGAAATCCTGCCGCGTGATCCTCATCCTCGAACTTTGCGCACAATCCTCCTTTCTCAAAGTCCGGCCCTCACCTCACTCCCAAACGAAATCTCATTCTTACTTATACGTGGAGTCTTTCCTTCATTTCTCGTTCCAATTATCCCATTCCAATTACTACGCGCAATTTTCCCTCCCTCGTTCGGGCCTAATTTCTATTAGCCGAACACTCAAGGAGCGTGGCTTAGGGCCATAAAGGCATTTCCAGCTCTTTTCCGCCTACAACAGCCGCGCATTTACATGCGAGAAGTGCTTATTCAAGAATCTTCTCTCGATAATAATAATCGCCCCGGCGCACGAGAAAACTTTACGAGCAAGTGGGAAGGGATTTCACGTGCAATTAGTAATTATACTACCAGAATAAGCGGGCCTCGATCCTTAATGACGATTAATTACTGTGAAAATTACTGCTCGGCGAGAGCTGGTCACCGGCACTGGTTATACATACATACACTAACAGCAGATAATATCGTTTGTTCTAGAAAATCACCGTACGAATAGACATATCAGCATACCTTAAAATCGGGGATAATAGCATTGTGGGAATATTTTCACGTACACAAGTCCATCATTAGACTCAATAAGCTCGAAGGTTTTAACATTCTGATGATTATTATTAACGGCACGGCTTTACATAAAAATCCACTTCATTATCGAACGACTATCCAAAATTTTGCACCTAAAAACCTTGAGCTCTGTGTAGAAAAACAATAATATACCATAATAATTACAAAAGGCTGCATAATTCCGACGCTACGAGGCCGAGTATTGTCAGGAAGTATAAAAAGTGCATATACTCATCGATGCTAAACAAAGAGAGTGGGAGTCTTGAGTAAAGTAAGCTGCGAATCCACGTTCTTTCTAAACAATTCATATAAATTCGAGATCCGACACAGCAATAAGCGGACATTAAGGCCAACAGGACCGGATATCGACGCACCTCAATTCTGCTCTCGCACATCAGTTCCCATGGTCCAGCATTTACACCAATACAACCCAGCTTAATCAGCACCCAACCATATTCTGCAATTACTACCTGTTTATGCATATATTTATAATTTAATATAAGATCTGCTCAGTTGATACCACCCATTTCTATCACCTCTCCTCTCCCTATCTATCTGTATTTCCTGATTACATCTGGGAGAGAAAACACACAGGGGAAAAATCCCGAACATTTGGTCCTTCGCAGATTCATCGGCACGCCTCTTTAGAACAGGAGCCAGCCATGGGATCCCGCTTAAACAAACACTAGAGCGTACAAAGACGGCGTTGGGTGTCCTTGATCGCACAACCCGTCCGCCAATCTGCTTAACCATACGACGTCTTTGTCGCAGTTGTCGCGCTGGTCGTTGACGGCCGCCAGTCCGTTAGTTAGGGTGTGTGGGTGGGTGTGTCTGTGTGTTCGCGGAGCTGGCTCGTTATGTATCGCGCATTCACGGAAGCTCGTTTAATACAATGGCGACAGATAGATGGGACGTGGAATATCGTGGGCGAGGGTATTGGGTGGATGGGACTTGGTCTCGGAATCCATGGTCGCTCATCCTGGGTGCTGTGCGAACGCCTTCGCCGAGGGGATCTGGCGGGTTTTATGAAAAATTCAAAGGGCTTCTCGAGTCGGCTAATAAGCCGACTATTGCCGAGATTACCCTGAAATGTCAGATTGGTGCACGATGATCAAATGTCACGGAGGAATTTGAATCTCGGCGTATTGTAAGTGCTCGTGAAATTTCTTATTCGGCGCTTTATTTTGTTTGGGCAGATTTTGGGCAGATTTTGGAAAGAGACAGCGGGGACATTAAGTATGGCTTTTATACGTAGTGGGAGATAATAAAACTGGTCTGGTCGGTTGAAGTGTGGGGCGTGTGTGGGAGAGGGGAAAATTTCAACTTCGATCCAACTTTATTGAAAGAGAATGGCTCCATAAGTTTCTTCCATTTGATTGTGCTTGATTATGTATTGAGTTGGCGTTTGTCTTTCTCCTAGTCAACTTTTCGTTCGGATAAGGAGCCGAGCTTCCTTTATAATCCAAGTCTTTTTACAACGCCGAATGTGATATGGATGTAGCAGATTTTCCTCTCATTTCAGCCTCCCATCTGTAAAATAAAATCCTTAATCCCATGAGTATTGACTTTTAAAGTTGCCGAGTCTCGTATTGAAAGTTCGTGGCAACTCTTAAAGAGTGCAACGCCAACTATAATGCAAATGTTGAAACAGATTGCGACTACGACACTGGTAATGATAATTTAAAGTTCGAACTAAACGAGAATGGATTTTCATTTGTTATCCGTAATAAAGTTACGATCATCCAATTGCGAGGAACGAAACATATTATTGCGCCTCGCAGGACAAATATCCTCATTGGTATGTTTGTCGGGTGCGCAAAAGTAGTGCGTTTGTGCATGGAATTCTGGCCGCGCATACGTAAAACATTCGTCGGACCGTGAGAATTGCCCATTGAGGTGACCGGAAGTGCGACTACACGGGGCGATGGATCCAAGTCGATCGATCCACTTGCAGTGCGAGTGACATCACCCCGATGAATTAGCGCGGAACTCCCATATTATCAAACAATCTGGAATCTGGAAAAAACAATAGATAAATCGTGGAATTTTTCAGTATAGCCGCTGCCAAATTTGCCTCGCCTTATATGTCGCGCACCGAGAGACCTAATGAGCCACGTCGCCAATAGAGTCAATCGTCAGTCTTACGAGAGAACCTCCGAAATGAAAATGTAAATCTTACAATGTTCGGCTCGATTGGTCTCAATGCTAAACAATTGTTGCCGCGTTCATTCGTCCTTTTTTCGCCACAACTGCCTTCGCCATATTCCTTCCGAGCCTTTTCCGCACGTCGAGCTTCACCGTCTCTACCCTCTGCATTCTAAGATGATGAGCTCTGTCGTATCCCCGTGCCCAAATTCATTCCAACTCGCGGGTTTTAACGTCTCCTTGGTAATTCTAATCTGAGCCGCGAATTCATCGTATCTCCTTTTTTTCACAATAACGGGATTCCCAGCCATATTCCGTCCCATTCTGAAACATCGTCAGGCATAGCGATCCTCCAATTTTCTAATAAGAAGCCTACAAACTTATAATTTCGGCGATAAAAGATAAAGCTTAATCCCAAGGATATAATAATAGTAATCGTGAAAAATATTGTGGCGCTGCTTCTCCGATTATACAGCAATATTTTCTCATTAAGGGCTTTGGAAATTTTCTTTCAACGTCATTGTCTTTCGGACAGTGTAAAGGGAAAAATATTTTCACGATAAACGCATAAAATCTCAATGCATAGAACCCAATGCTAAATATCATAAAATGAAGAAAATCTTCAAATAAATAGATTCGTTCCTCGCCACGTCTCACTTAAACATTTCAATACACATTAGGCCAGTGATTTAGAGCCCATTTGATTTAATCCCCATTTTTACGGATAATTTCGGAGCTTTTAATTATCTATCATTAATCCACGTGTACTCTTTAATCATTCAGCGTCCAAAGAGAAATTTATGACCATTGCCTGCCGCCACATAGAACGCTTTCCCAATAGCAAATAAATAAAATTAAACTGCTGAAAACACCTTTCCACGGAGATAGCCATTTAAAAATCCACGTGCAATCTCTGTAACTGAAAGAGCCTCTTTCTCTTCGATTTTCTCGCTTGAAGTATGCCCTCTTCACACACACACACACACCCCCTTCCCGACCCACCATTCACCGTTCTCCTTCGAGCATTCACTTAACGCCTTTACGTAAAATATCTACGCGCCGATAAACCTCAGAGAAATTCTCGCAAAGCCCTCTAATACCCCCCGCCCACCGACTTGCCAGGTCGCACACTCGCGCATTCCCTCCTCGTAGGTGCGAGCCGCACATGGTGAGCGTTGCCGAGGAGCGTCTCCACACCCACGGACCAGACCAACAACATCTACATGTGCGACTGAGCTCCGAGCGGAAGAATCGTTGACTGCGAAACAACGCCAACGACAACTCCACACGTTGGCACGCACACCAATCTCCTCCCCCTAAATAAATCGTACCTCGCAAACTTTTACAAATATCCGTAAATCAGGGCGAATGTGGCGGTGGGGAGGGATTCTTCCCCAACGGCGGACGGTCTCACGTGCCACTCTCCTCGGGTTTATTCCTATTGTCGCCAATATCTTTCCTCTCTTCCTCTCGGCTTATTTATCGTTTCGATATGGTGACAGCTGCTGACAGCCAAGCTGACTCCTCATATTGATCCGCAGGCTTATCTCTGTTGCGACCTTTATTGTTCGACGAGGGCAGTAAGGCCATGTTTGCGAAATTCTAGCTCGTGTAGCTCTCCGCTCAAAACTGCGACAGAAATATCTCATCTCTAATGTGGATGCGAAAGTGCAAGTTAACATGTAAGATATTATTGTTTGGGCTAATGAAGAATTATTTGATAAGACAAGATAAGACTCTATATTAATTGCGGGAAAATGGTCGGAGCTCATATAATTTCACGAGATGATTGCGTGTAATAAATTTACGCGTCAACGTGTCTTGGTTGTCTCGCGATGGAGAATTTCCGAATTTCCTAGCTCTTTTACCATAACGAATTTTCCTTATAAATTCATCGAATTCCACGCCATTTAGGATAAACAGATTTAGCACATTTATCTTTGTGAATAATTGTGCTTTCTCTTTTCGTTTATGAGTACATTTTCTAAAAAATATGCTCCACGTAATGAAATTGTTGCGACTGTTATTGCTGATGAACATTTGCTTATTCATATTTCATCACGTAAATATTATGTCAACTTGAATGGGCTGCCACGTAATTTATACAATAATTTAATATAAATTTAGCACCAACTAAATAACTACATGGCATGTACGTATTTTATTTAAGAACTTTCAGAATTCTTATAAATGATTGCAAAGGTTTCTAATAATATTACTTGGTTTTTTTTCCCGTTTTTTTGCTATTTACAGTTTTAATAAAAGACGAGAGATGTGTAATTGAATAGACACAGAATATTGATTTGAATGGGTACAAAGACTCCACATTCAAATTTAAATTTAAATTTAGCGGATCTAGAATACAATTCTCGGCGTTTACGATAGACTACGGCGAACATTGAATTTCGCCTTAAGAGATCGTGGAGATTTGAAAAAGAGAGTCATATTAATAATCAGACAAATCGTCTTAATTTGTCCTATTGATTGCGTATAAAAGAAAAGAAAAGAAAAAGGGAAAAAAACCATAGAACTCGCGAAGAACAATGATTAGCAGTACAGATAATTTCGTCATCGACTTCACTTCCCAGACACAAACATTTCTCAGTTATTGCAGTTGAACGGTGCAAATATTCTCACTTTCCATTTATATTTATTCGTTGTTTTCGGTGGCTTTGCATGACAAAGCTCAACTTATTTACCATTCACTTATAAAATTTTAATCTAACTTATGCGATGAACTGGGACTCTATAACCTTTATTGTTTGTCTCTCTAATGTATAAAGAACTTTGCTCTTCTCGACTTTTCTTTGCAGCTCAATTTCAAATTATCGACAATTCCGAGGGAGTTTCCAATTCAAATAATCAACATAAGTTTCGCCAATTGTCTTGATGGCACAAAAGCTATCATTTTTCCATTACATACATTTATTTTCTTGGCCAGATTGTCTGTGTCATCGGTAAATACGTTTCACAAACTGGATCAATTAATTCAGAGGAAAATTAAATGCCTGATTAAACGCAAGTAATAACAAACATAAAATACTCCACAATAAGAAAAATGTAACCTTAATTCACGATGGTATCTAAAGCATTAGAGGAGTACTGAAAATATTCAATAGAAAATATCATTATCAAAGCCAAACATGACATGACTTTGCAAACTATTCCAAATTTCCACGGCTATAGTAATATCACGGAAAATCAGCATATTTTCCAACTATATAGAGCATTCGGAGATATTTCAAATCTCTATGTGGAAGAAGAAAGATTGGGAATTTAAAATGTAAGCATAAACGATTAATATTAGAGAAATTAATTAATCATAATAAAAAAAAAACAAAAAAAATTAATCCTCGTGGCGATCAATTGGGCAATTTCTTTTCTGCGTAATGCCAATTTCTCTTGTAAGACGCCTTGTTTCCGGAAAGCTTTTTTTTTGGGAAATGTTTGAACTCAGATTTTAATAAATCACGTGAAATCGTCGAAAGAATCAATGTGGGAAAAAATCAGAAGAATGCACTTACAATAGAAATCGAACAAAAGAGCTGGAAACGAAAAACTGTGCCCTTCCGCAACCCATTTTCCACTGAATTATATGATTTTTCGGAATTATTTTTTGAATATTTGCGAGTGTTCTTGACAGCTTCATACCAATTGTCACCACAAATATATTACTTTGGTAAAACTTTGCAAAATTATGACAATTTCTTCGGCTTATTTTAAAAGTACAATTAGACTTTATTGCGTCGAGTGTGTTCTCATTACGAAATCATACTCCAATTTTAATTTTTCCTAAATGAGATTTCATTGGCGAAGAGAGAAATAAAATTGAAAAAAGGCAGTTTTACATTTATACTCTATATTTGTAATGCCTTTATTTATAATTTATAATGTAATTTGCCTTGCGTTAACATTTGGTTGTAGGACATTTTTCAATTAATATTCATTGCGATCCATGAATGGAAAGCACAAAAATACATGGCCATAATATAAAAAAATTAAAGTTAATTACAAGTTAACCATAAGCCAATGAAAATACATTGATTATACCAATTTGCTCGTTAGTATAACACTTAATAAGCTTCCTAAGAAAATAAGGAAATTTTATTTTCCCACGTTGCGAAGCAACTCCCAGAAGTTGAAACGAACCGAAATTTTTAGTGATATAGTCGTGGAAAGTTGAGTATTTTCATTTTTTCCACGAATCATGCCACCGCATCGGCCTACTTTCTTTCTGCTAAACAAGAACCTGATCACCGATAATGAATCCGCCCTCCCGATAAAAGCGCATACTGCCAGCGAAGGGAGAGGGCTGGAAAAGAGAAGGAAAAGCTCTTTGCCTTTTTCATTACTTTAATATGTAATACCTATTAATACGTCGGCTTCACTTTTTAATTATTTAATGCCACTAAGCCCACAACAGTCTTCCAGCTACATGGAATTAGATTAATCGACTGTAATTATGCAAAATTTCACTATAATTCATAATACACAAACTGTTATTTAAACTTCAAATACGTTGAAAACATAAAGTTCGATAATTATAAATCACTTACATGTAATTAGACGAATTCTCTTTATATTGGAATTAGATGTCGCCACATCATCATTAGTATATAATGTTTAATATAACCAGCACTGATCTCATTTGCAATCCGATCTAATGTAAATTAGCTCGGCTAATTTGCAGCGAGAAATTTGTTTTTCAATATAGCCGCGTCTCCTCACACTATTAATAATATGTAATGGGAGCCGATGGCGGCTGAGGCCGATGTCCTTGGTATCGAGTATCCCCCCCCTCCGCTGCTCTCGAGGTCCATCGCTCGAGGATCCCACGCCGGAATATTGCCGAAACTAATGTTTTATCCTGGCCTCGATGGCCCTCTCACTCCCACCAGGGGCCCATTGGCCTTGTAATTACCGTTGCATTATGTA